>JAGFPH010006156.1:2840-30667 GCA_018207615.1 Philaenus spumarius | reverse complement strand
TTTTTTAATTATGTTTTAGTATATTTGCGCTAACAGCATAAGATCCATCTAAATAAAAGTCAAAAAGTTTAAACAATTTTTCATATTTATGTGCTGCTTTTTTTATTTTTAAGGGCTGTATAATTGACTGGAAGAAAGGAAAGAATGTTACATTGAAAACTGTAAAGAAGAAGCAGAAACATAAATCAAGAGGTTCTGTCAGAACTGTCGTCAAAACTATTCAAAATGATTCCTTTTTTAATTTTTTCACACCACCATGTAGTAAGTATATTTAATTAATTAACTAGTTCTTCAATAGCTTGACATTCGCGTACAAATTTTGAAGTTAGAAGTATCAATTATTCAGAAAACATTAAAAGTGAATTTATCTGCCATCTAGTAGAAGTTTTGTGAATTGAATTTATTCGTATGATTTTACATGGGCATTTGCTGATATAACCGTCACCCGTATGGGAAGGGTTAGTCTTTAGACTTCACCTTCCACAACACAGGGTAACCACATTAACACTTGTACTGTCAGACTGCTCAATGTGGGGGCGTGGCACTTGAAATAGGTCAACTTTGACAACTCTACTTGTATTGAATATTTCACCCACTAAAAATCATCCAATCGCAATAAATCAAAAACCGTTGCGAAAAGGAAATGATTTAAACTTTAATTTTTGTATTTACACATTTTTTCTAAAACGTATATTTACATATGTAATCATCATTTTAAAATTGTAGTTTTCTGTAAACCTGGTGCTCGTGAATCACAAAGCAATTATACTCAACTTTCTCACGTCTCTAAAGCTCAATGGTGCTTAACAGAAATATTTTGACCAATAATATAAAGTTATCATTGGATTCGTCAAGATTTTATCTTTCAATCCAGACGTCACACTTATACTTTCGAAAATACAAAAGTTTCTATAAACCATTGCAATTGGACAGTTTTAAACCAATGAAACAGCACATTTTGCATTCGAGATAACGCCTACAATTCATTGAGTTAGTACTTATATCTTTATACCATTTTGTAGGGAAAACTTCGATCTTTCGTTTGGTGTAAAGTAGGCCTGTGCGAGTATTCGAAGATAAAGTATTCGAACGCCGGGCTTTTTAGTATTCGGCTCGGCTTGAAAATAAAAAACAGTTCAAAAAAATTCGAGCCGAGCTTTTTAATCGGAACCGAGAACCGATGAGCTAAAAAGTCGGTTCTAGAACCGGACCCGATTGATGTCGAATATTGACGTGAATTCGGCAATTGAAACGACCCCTTTATAGTGATACAAAACAAAAGAGAAAAAAAGAATATTCACACATTTTCGGTTATTATAAAACTAAACTCATCGCGTTAGTTTATCTGAACGCGACATACGTTGCAATTTAGCTCGATCGTGTGGCGATGGTGGACGTGAATGCCGGTTTGATGCACTCATTTCATCAGATAATGTAGCCTTTGTAAATTAATATTTATGCCTAAATTATTATTTTTTTACTATCAGTGATTATAACAATCAATAATCCCTTTATTATTCATAAAAGTTAAAAAAAAAAATAATAAATGATTAAAATAATTATGCAAGAAAAAGTGTCAAATAAAATTATTCGGAATCCGATTAGGCATAATATTTTTTTACGATTGACTAGGATTGCGTTAACGCTCGGAATATTATATGTTTTGTTTCTGAACGTTCAATTCGAATTAGTTCAGAAATAATCGGAACTTTTCAATCATCGAAAATGTCATTCGACGGCGTCAGTTTAGTCCCGCTGAAGTCTGAACAACTTGTTAGAACAAAGTAATATTAAGTTAATAACGCTGTGTGTAAATACGTACAGTATTCAGTTTTAGTGCAGAGTTTTATTAATTTTGTTTTAGTTACCGCAATTAGTTAATACAGAAGAGCGCCGATTTTTAGAAACAAATTGGGACTGAGGGACTTCTGATAACCAATTTGTTCGGGTAATTAAATTCACTGTGAACTCACTAACGACTGACAGCAGCAGTCGGCCATGCGCTCGGCTGACTCAACAGCGACTGCTGTTCCGTTGAGCGCACAAACTCCCTGAAGTTTACAACTCGGCTGATTATGCGAGTAAAAAACTTTAAATTCGGAATTATTACTTGTAGTACTGTAATGCACTTATTTATTTACAGTACATTTCTGCTTTCAGATAATCGACGCTCTACTGAATTAACATATTAATTTGATTAAGTTTAGTTAGTTGAGGATATGTGGAAACTTAACCGGGGTAGGCTAGTCTTTTCATCAATGGCATCGAAAGTGTGGCAATATTTTATAATAGACGTTGAGAGTGACTTTTTGTCCGTAATTTAACTTAGCTGAATACTTTTATTGAAGTGAAAACTTCTATATATATATATCTTTGTGTAGTATATATGAAGAACAAGGACCGATGACAATGCAATATTAATTTTTTGGGTGTAGTAAGTGAGCACTGATCATGGTCCCCAGAACACGACGTGATTTTCACCCCCTTCAAAACGTCGGATTGATTTGAAACTTTGCACGCTTATCAAGGACCAATGACAATGCAATATTAATTTTGTTGGGTGTAGTAAGTGAGCACTGATCATGGTCAAATTCAATTCTTATTCCCTTTCTTGACTACATATTATTTGTTACACATAATAAATGTGTTTTGAATGTTCATTATGATGTAAATTATTGAGCCTCTTTAGTACTGCACAAAGTTAATTCAGTAACATTTATGACCTCTACAACTATATAAAATTATAAAATAAAACAACTTTGAAGTTAAAGTATAAACAAAGGATAAAACAAAAATGGTGATAAAGTAAGTATTTTTATAAAAAATAAAAGGTAGTTTATTAAGTAGCATACAAAACAATTTTGTAGAATATGACCACACAAAGTGTTTCAAATCTGTAACAAAAGGTGAAATTATTTTATGTTCATGGTACAACTACAACTCAACATTTGGGCAAGTAAGTAAAGGTTCAAAAATCAAGAAAGTAAGAAATGATGATTAATTAATTATTATGAAATTATGTCTTCATTTCATAGGTATGTTTGTGTGTAATATAATATGTTTGTTGTAATGTTATCTTGCCTATATATTAGGCCTACTTTTTTTACTCTAGTGCTGTTAAATTAAGTATTTATCGTTTTAATCCCCGATTGTTACCTAGTATTACATTGAAGTAAGTAAAAGAAGGCTCGGCTCGAACTCAAAAATCTAGGCTCGCACAGGCCTAGTGTAAAGTAAACTAGATATGACTGGTTAGATGTTTTTCGAACAGCAGTGGAACTTGTGTAGAATTCAAACCACTGCTTGAGATCGAAAAGCAAGGCTGTCACGCTCTTCAACGTTAATTTTTCTTATTCCCTTTATCTGCGCGAGGTTTCATCTCATTTTGTAATTCAAGAAAAGCTAAGTCAAAACTTTCATGAAATAATAATTTACAAGTATACAGTTTAATTCTTTGTTTTATTCTCTACACTTTCGTACAATAATATTTCATTTTTTGGCAAAGGTATTCCAAGTTACTATTCAAACAAGGCCTAGTTTTGTTAGCAGTCTTGTAGTAGGAACATAAAAACTGGTGTTTTCAAAATAAGAAATTTGAAATTGATAAATATTTTTATACAGTTCTATTTAGAACTAAATTACAAAACATTTTTACATTTATGGAAAAAATTCTAAATAATGTTTACTACTTTTTATGCAGGCCTAAAGTTACTGAACATTTTTGTTTCTTGAGCTTAATAACTTTGTAAAATTTACTCAATCATTTTTTTACTGCCATATATGAATTCTTTGAAGCTTTCTGTACAAAAAAGCTATGGAACACTTTTGGATTGGTTTATAGAGTCCCGTTAATCTGAACCTCATTATTATACTAAATAGTTAAATAGAGTTTTCAAGTTAAATTCAAGTGTTTCTTTCAAAGTACATGAAGAATGACTTCGTTTACTTGCCATGTTTAATGTTTAACAGTTGATGTCAAGGACTACGAACATAAATAAAAAAGGCACAGTGACTCGGTAAAGTAACTCAACACTCACGGAACAAAGATTTACAATAAATTTGCAATAAGCGCACACAGTTTACCAAAGTCCCTAGAGTGAACACTGAAATAGATACGACTAGACTAGTGCTCAGTGCAGTGATTCATAAATATGTTTGAAACCCGGTAGGGAGAAGGGTAGGTAATATCTCGGCGCTATGAGTCATTGAAGGAAATGCATTTCCTTTCCGGCTTTTACCGAACCTGTTCACAAGCTGACCAACGCTGTATAGAGCTGACAAGTTTTGCAAGTAACGAGCTTCATTGAAGTTCGTGTGCTTTTTCTGTTAAGATAAAATTTTCCCCGTTTGTTTTCAGTTCTTTGGAATCATCTTGACGTAGAAACACCGACGCTTGTGTTTGAGCTTTTTCTGACTTTTGTTAAATGTTCAAAGATTTTATTTTTCCCAGATCAAAGAAAGAAGATGTTGTGTCACAACCTGTTATGCATAAGCAACCAGATTAAGCTTCCTTTTGTCGTTCAACTTATGGATGATTTTGGAAAACCTGTAATACACTTTTGCATGTAGTCACCCATTTACTGGTTTTCAAAAGTAGATTGTTTGGTTCTCAGGCCCAAGCGCTACCAACAGTATTAATAAATTGGTGTATTAATAAATGAACAGTAAACAAAAAATGTTCTGCTGCTTGACACTTGCCGGTTTTAGCCAGTCCGGGGCATGGTGGGTCCATATTTGACGGATAATGGAACGGTCCTAATAACTTAGGGTTAGGAATAATCCCCCGAATCAAAACTGGCTCTCCTAATATAAAGAACATTGACAATTTTATAAACAAAATTTCAGCTTTTCACTAATTATATCCAACAAAGGCTTTTTTTCCCTTTATTAGCTTGGCTAAAAGAAATCATATTGTGTGTTTATCACTGCAATAATAAATACCAAAAAATAAATAAATAATGAAAAAATAAAATAAATGTTTACGTCTATTTTACCATTGTAATACCCATAATTAGACGAGCTATACAAATAAAAGTCCAAACAATAGGCCTTTACTGCAGATTGACCGCTGATATGCCAACGGGCTGATCCGGCCCGTGAGGACTCATACGCCCCGCGCCTTCTTCCTTTGCCAGGCCGATTAAGTCAACTGTCTGCACTTAACATTTATGAAACTTATATCAATATAAAGATTGCAAAATGCCCTAAAAGTTTTATTTGAACCATTTTTTCATAACTTGTCTCATATTAATAAAAAATAGCTAAACATGTAATTATTGTAATAGAAAAGTTAAAATTTTAACATTAAATTTAAAAATACACGGTAAATAATTGTTTTATAGCTTAAACGCAATGAACATTTTTGATAGAGAATATTATAAGGATTACAATAACAAAATAAAAATGGCTCTATCGCTTTTTATCTCTTAGATATTGACAAAATTAAAAGTATTTCAAAAGTGAACTTTAAGGGGGGTAGGGGGGAAGCAAGAGGGGGAGAGGCGGGGACTTTTCAGAAAATATTCCTTATATAATCAACTAACATCCATGAAAAAATCAGTTTTTCACTAATTAGTTCCGACTCAAACCCTTATTGACTGGGCTATGTTTTTTGAAAGCATTTAAATTGAATACCATAGCTACCACCTATGCCGTTTAGGCTTATGTGCAAAGTAATAAACCACCCTCACTTAGAAGAAGAACCTCAGTAATCGGTAAAGTCCCAAACTACAAAACAATATGTAAAACAAGTTAGGAGGGTTGCTGCACATAATCTTTTTGTTTATGGTTGGATCGTGAACTTTGTGTTTTTAATTCTAGTTTTTTAGTACTATTACTGCTAACCATATGAACAAGTTTAAAGAATAAAATTTATAAACACATAATCTCATAACTACTTCGTTTATCAACTCGAACAAGTTTCAATGGCAAAAGTCACCATCTTCAGTGATGTACAAGCTACAAAAATCAAACTATTAATCGGTTAATTTAAGTTTTGAATTGTTCAAACAGTGTACTTATTATTTATTGTATCAATTGTTTAGTGCCTGAAGATCCCGACACGGAAGTAGATGATGACACCCAGGCATTACTCACTAGTGATTTTGAAATTGGCCATTATATCCGAGAGAGAATTGTTCCCAGAGCAGTTCTATATTATACAGGTATGTGTATTAACTCTTTACTGGACGATAATCAGTGGGTACGAGCAACAAAAAACTCCTCAACATTTTCCCTTTGGCAATGTTGCTTTTCCATACTGCTATTCCATGTGTAATTTGTAGACAATTGTATTTTTGTTTTGATGTGTCTGTTCGATACAAATTTTGGAATCGATAAACTTAACTTTAAACATAGCTTAAAACTGGATGACAAACAAGAAAGCAAGTTAATATAATAACAAAATATTGAAATAAATTGTTATAAAACTAATTTTGCTTGTTTCTTTATTTTATTATTCAGGAAAATAACAGATTGGTTTATTATTGGTTGGTAGGTATAACAGTTTTCTATTTCGGATATGATCAGGAGAACAGAAACTTATAAAAACTGAAATTTGCCACATTCATGTCTCTGTCATAATCTTATCAACACACACAAGACTAAAAAGCAGAAAATAGTTATTTAAATTTAAAAAATCTGTGATGCCTTTTTCCCTATGGGGAAATTCTTTGGCCCTCACAAAATAACGTATTTGCCACGGATACTCCGGCCAATGGCTGGGATTCGTTCCAGGGGTCAAGGATGGAGGGGGAGGGACATGGCTCAGTGCGGCCTAATCCTAGAGACGAGCTCTTATGGTATTAGGACCAAATTCATCACAGCCGATGAAAGGGGGGGTAGGGAAGGGATGGTACGACGCGAACGTTATCAAATTGCTTGCCATGCCTATACCCTATGCTGGCTCAAAAGCTCTTGTATGTGAGTTCTCACCACACATACACCCTAAGACAACAAACTACACTTGTATGTGAGTTTGCACCACACATACACCCTAAGACAGCAAACTACAATTGTATTGTATGTGAGTTTGCACCACATGTACACCCTAAGACAGCAAACTACAATTGTATTGTATGTGAGTTTGCACCACAAATACACCCTAAAGCAACGAACGACAATCGCATGTGAGTTTGCACCACACATACACCCTAAGACAGCAAACTACAACTGTAGGTGAGTTTGCACCACACATACACCCTAAAATTTCAAAGATTGTTTCCTTCAAACCAGTATTAAAATTTGGTAGGCCTAATATACGCAGCCTAACTGCTCAACATATATATCTATTCCGTCAACGAAGTCCCTTTAAATATTACTAACCAGGCGACGCTTTTAAACATACTGGTTATTCAACTGTCGTAGGCCTAATAGGCTTAGGTTGCTCTTAGGCGGTTTCACAACGCCCTCACCTGCCTACAAACTCAACTGAAATGCAACTATTAAACCCTTCAACCCTTTAGGCAATGAATCCGTGAACTAATTAGGCCTAATATATGCAACGCTTCTATAAATATTCCGATAAGTAAACCCCGGATGCTATTCACCACCGCTGAAAATGCCTTAACTATAAGCTTTACTAATCTATTGCAAAAAGCGTTTAGCGTGGTTAAATCCACCTTATAATGATAACCCTGCCGGTTACTACCCAAGCATGTACTTGAATCCGGGTTTTACACTTACCTCTACTTACTATGATGAACCAGTTTTCACCAGGCGAGCATCTACCGTTAATTAAAGCTGCTGATTTCTACCTAGCGAGCCAACTGTTACTTGACGAGAGGTACTAGCTGGTTTTCACCAAGCAAGCAACTCTCTTCTCTGCCTTAGAGCTCCGTCTTATATAGCGGTCCGCTCCCACTCTCGGCGGGCCGGCCTACATAGTCCCACCTACGCACTGCCCCTCTCCGCGTTGCCCCCTCCCTACCGAGGAGCAACACAGGCGTGCGATATGATTATTGCTTCTTTTTACATTTGATTTAAATCATCGACAAATTTTCCCCTTCTAATTTTGGGACGTTACAAATTATGTACCGGTACCATGTTTTTAAAACAGACTAAAAAGTATAAAATAATTTCTCCTAGCCTCATACAGATTGTCCTGAAAATTTGTGAATTTTTAATGGCTGTGAATATACTTGTAAGATTTGAAACGAAAAACGTGGGACGCATGCAATATATAATAAGTAAGGAGAAGCTGCCATTGGAAAACTCGCACAACAGTGCATATCATTTGAAGTATAATTCAATTTTTAGCTATTCAAAATTCACAATCATAAATTTTCAGGACAACTTTATGGGGCTGAGGAGAAATTATTTTCTACTTTTTAGTATTTCTAAAAACGTATATTGAATTTTTTTAATTAAACTAATTATTAATATTCCTAAGTCCATAACAATGTCGACCGGTTGTCTACGCTCATGCCAATTTTCCATTTATAGTGGGATACAAAGCACCAAGAAGATTTTTTAATCTTTACTTCCGATGACATCATCGGCAATATCTTGGATCCAAATATTCTGTCAATATTGTTGTCAAGTGAAGTAGATTAAGATATAGTTGCTTGCTATAGCTGCTGATCCACATCACAGCACAAGGTATTCTGTGAAACTTCTTAGGTTTTAGAAACAGTTGATTTTATGCATTGCAGTTTGTTTGTAGGCCTAAACAAGAGTTCAAACATATACGAGTTGATTTCGGCAATTACCCTTTAATATTTCAACAAAAATTAAATACCTAAAAATATAAAAACGTGTTCTGCTAATGTAAATTGGTTCCTTATACTTTGTATTAACACAGTATATGATGTACTTGATGGAGAGAGTAGAAATGATTCTCCCTCTCTTTCTTCTCAATTGCCGGTTGGAGAATGGAGATCGTTTCAATTTCAACTCATGCTACCGTGGCTAGAGAAAATGCAAAGTATGCACTGTGCATGCTTGTAAAGTGTGTATGGCGCATTTGACGGAGAGAGTAGAAACAGTTGTCATACTATATTCAATTTTTAATTTTCCTAAAAAGAAAAAAATATTGACACTCATTTCTTTTCATCATTTAGGTGAGGCTTTAGACGATGAAGACGAATTTGAAGAGGAAGAAGGCGAAGAAGAAGAGGATGAAGACGAAGAAAGTGATCCAGATTTTAACCCTAACAGTTCCCGTTCACGTAACAAGGCAGCAGCAAAGGTGAATCCACATGAATGTCAACAACAGTAACATTTTGTTATAAAATCAAATTGTTTCTGTAATTTATGTTTAAAACAATATTTTAGTCAATAACATTTTGTGTTGAATTAAAAAAAAAACTTGTCATAAATTATGTTTAAAACAATAGTTTAGCAAATTTTATTTAAGATTACACTTTGTACAAGGCAGACATTTTTTTAGTTTTATGTCGAACTGATATTTCAACCATCATTACACATATGACCAACAATGATTCAGGAGCTTATAAATATTGTTTGTTACTAATGCTTGCAGAATTATATCTTACCTATATAAATTTTTTTGAATAAATCTGTTAATATTTGTTAACCTAATTCTTTGTATTTTCTTATATTGATACTGTATTTGTGTTGATAGCCATTAGTTATGAATTTGGCTTACCTGTGAGAGATATTTTTTGGAAAATATGTTATTAAAATAAAGCAAGATTTTCTTATGTTTGGTCTTATCATTTGTTTGCTACAACCTTACCTTGCAGTTCCAAAATATTTCATTATAATCTTTATCTGGGATTCCTATAACCGTTTGTCACCAGTGTAAATCACAAATTCCAGTAAACTTTCATCATCAAATCAGATAAATCGCTAAAATTTTATACCGTAGTCGCATAACTAATAAACTGTATCAGTTAACTGACACAAACTTTCTCCAAACTTACTGTAGTCAAAATAATATTGTTTTTAATCATTTTATTTACTACTTTTTAGAACAAAACAAAAATATAATATTCTACCTGCGTCAATCGTATAAAAAATTATTGTCCCAGGCGGGATTCGATCGCGCGACCTTTGAATTACTGGCCGTGCTCGCTACCCCGTGCGGCCGCTGCCGCGATGCTAGATTGACAACACAAACTTGTTTATTTTTAAACATTTCCCCATAATTATAAAACGCCGAAGTTTTGATAAAAAGCGGGTGGTGTCATTTTGTTTGGCATCTTAAGCACTATAAATACTGAAAATTTGATCAAAATCGTTAAAGCCTTTTTTGAGAAATTTGCGTTTTTTTCGTTTTTTAGGGGTAAATTACCCTTAAAATTAAAAATTCCAAAAAATGAAAAATGCCTGGAGATATTAGGGTTTAGAACCTACATACCGAATTTCATGAAAATCGGAACAATAGTGTCCTCTCTGGTCGTGTATACATACAGACAGACACCACTCTAAAAACACTTTTTTGGGTTTAGGGAGCACCAAAACAAAAAATTCCACTAAAAATATTTTTGGGTTCAGGGAGCACCAACACAGATAATTGCACTAAACAATTTTTTGGGGTTCTGGGAGCACCAAAAAAACAGATAATTCAACTGAAAATTTTTATGAAAACTATACTTTCTCCATATACTACGTATAGGGTGGAGAAAGTAAAAATCAACCCTGCAAGGACGTAGACAAAGATAGTTCATGTCTGCTACAATGAAAAATGAGGTAATTGTGCCATTTCAATGTCATATCATATCTTATGATTCCCTTCAGAGTTTGTTCTCTTCTTCCACTACTAATACATAGTCCAGGATCTGAAGGGGGTTGAGCATGCATGAAAAGCCATGTTGTCACATCACCGGGGGGGGGGGGGGGGGGGAAATATTTTTGGGGGGGCGCCATGTATTGAAACGCTTATAACTTGAGAACCATTCAAGATAGAATATTGAAAAAAGTGACAATATACTCCATAAAATATGAGGTTTAAAAAAGGTTAAGGTATTAGGTTTATAGTTGTTGGTCTATGAGTAAAGAGCATTTTTTATTGGTAAATGAACAAACCCAATAGTTTAGTACTAAGAAAATCACTAAATAGGTCAAAAATAGACATTTAAGTTATTAAAAGCGCTTCAATAAATTTGAGAAAGCATGTTGAACAGTTAATGAATGCTACTGTAGAGGAGTTTTATAAGTCAGCACTAATATATATTATACAAGTTCGTGTTGCCATGCAGAAATTAGACCGGATTTTGTAGAGGATATAAGCCTTGATTATACATACGTCCATAATCAAAGATATAAGCCTACTATACTTCAAGTCAATCTGTACATCCATAGATGCAAAAGATCAGGTAATTTTGATTTTTGGAATGGTGTGTGTATAGGGACACTATTTAAAATTCCAAGTTTTCGACCTCGGCGATGCTCCCCCCCATCACCACTCGGAACTTTGTTAGACGGCAACGCATTCTAGTAGAGAATCGGCGAACAACCTGTTCGGTGGTAACGCATTCTGGTAGAGAATTTTCGAACTATCCGCTCAACTCGACGACAACGCATTCTAGTAGAGAATTTTAGAAATATCCCCGTCTGACATCAGCGCGTTCTGTGAAAGTAATATCGCTGGGCGATTTGGTCAAGTCCGGGGTATACATCATAATACCTTTTAAAACTCGGTGACATATTATATACTATATATCAACTATGGTTTGGGCAAAGCCTCTTTATAATTATCCATCTTCCTAAATTAATGAGGTAACCAATCTGTTCCCAAAAATGCGTATATAAATAAGGATTATATAAAGGAAAAAGTCGCAAAACCCCTGACAACAAACAAATAAATACAAAAAGAAATTTCAGTATGCCCTCATTTGAGAGCGAAATCTGTCAATAAAAACTGTGTATCTATCTAGATTTATGATTAGTATAAACATTTTTTATTCTTTTAATAAAAGGTATTCCATATTCTTTCTATTTCTATAATCGTAAGGAACATAGATGAAATCTATATTGGAGTTTTGACTTTGAACTAAGAGAAATTTTAGTTTAAGTTTAAGATTTATAACAGATGTTTTTGCATCACTGCAACACAATAATTAATTTATTATACTTTTTGTAGTTTATTTGTTTATATTACAAATCTAATAACATGTGTTGAAAACAATGGAGATTGTTGTAGTTGGAATTTTTAAATGATCAATTTATATATATAATACCGTATTTGTTTTAAATATACAAAAGGATTTGAATTATTTAAACAAATTCGTTACAGAAAACATCTACTACAGTAGGGTATTCAAATTTTGCCATATTATACTATTTCAGAATTATTTTGTATGTTTTTTAGGTTAGCCTTGTACTAGCTAGTTTATTGTTAGCTAGATCTACTAAAATCACCCCATTATATTACTTCTTGTCTTCCAGAATATGTAAAACCAATTTTTTGATTGAAGCTTAACTATATATTATATGCTTAAAATGTCATGTAGACTTCCTTTAGGCTCTAATGTACCAAATTTTAATAACAGTGACAATGAAGTAGATTATGATTTTTTTGATTATAATGTACCAAATAATGACGTCAATAAATCTAATAGCCTACACAATTCCAATAGGCCTACACAATTCCTGACTGAAGTCGTTATTGAAACTAAAAGAAATGTTCATTCTCCAGAAAAAGTAACTTTACTGGAAGATGGGGAAATAAATTTAAACAATTTAGATTATTCAAATGAAGACTCAAATGTACTGAAATATCATCCTATTAATTGTGATTTGGATCTAGTTAACTGCATTGCTTATGAAGAAGAAAATGAAGATGATGCAGATTCATATGATTCTCTAAGCGAAAGTACAAATACATCTGATTTGACCAACGTAACCCCAATGTCTTCATCAAATTGTTCTTTAAACATGAATAAGCATAGTTTACCAGCAGACCAAACAGAAAAACAGTATGATATTAATACAATTGAAGATGAAGAAGTAGTAAAAAGATTAGAATCAAGAGTGTATGAAGACAAGGAATTGTTAACATTAGTTAAATCTTTAGAAACCCTCAGCATACCTGGTAGCTCAGCCAGTTCTAGAACCATGTCATCGTACAGTGGGAAGTCAAAACCGAAAAGGAAAAGTATGACTTTTACTAATGATCAGTTGAGAAAAATTAATAGAGACAATGACATCTTATTAAAAAAGATAATGGCTCACGCCAAACCACGACCAAAACCAACTTCAACAGTACATAATTTTCATCCAACAAGAACAAGTGCAGCAATAAATAGATTAAAGCAACAAAAACAAATAGAACATGATAACTATGTAAGTATACATTATATTTTACAGGTATGAATATAAGGTTGACCTAAAACGTTACTTGTAGGGGTATAAATATTTTCACAAAACTTTTGAATACGCCTCCCTGTCATATTGCGGGAGAGATTCTAAGCTATAAACAAAAAAGTAAGACTCTCGCATGTTCGAAGTGAAGCTTCTTAGGTTCTAGAAACAATTGATTATATGCATTGCTCTATTTCCATTTGATAGCCTATGTTTTGAGATTACAAATTGTTTAAAATGTTTGCATTTTTACAATCCTTTTTATTTACTTCATTCTTGACTGCTAAGAAACAAATTAGGCCTGCAAACATCAAACCCTCACTAATTATCTTGGTCTGAATTATTGCTATTTTATCATAAAAGTTGGAACTTCTATTAAGGGTCTCCTGTAGTGGCGGCCATCTTGGATTTTTATCCCATAAGAGCAATGTTAAATTTCATACCATTTATTTCGTTTACTTTTTATCATAAAATTGTTTTCAAGGTCTCATTTTAAGCACAGTCGCAATACGCATCCGTCTTGCAATTTACATTTTTTTAAATGCTTTTGATTTGTTATGTAATTGACATTTTGTAAGTAAAAAATTTGAATTTTTTTCCTAACACAATAAAAAATTAATAATGAAAAATAATTTGCAAACCGGATCCGAAATTTTATAAAGAATATTAAGTTTTTTTTCAACACTCAATTACAAAAGATAGACTTATAAAATGATTTGAAATGAGGCAATGTCAAAGCGTTCAGCTGCAAGAAATTGCACTGTTTAGATAGGGATACAGTGAGAAGCGGTTGCGTTTCCGGTTACTTTCTCGTTTACTGGAGCAGACCCTTAATTTATAAAAATAGGCCTATTATTGACTATGAAAATTTGAGTGAATATTAAAATTAACAATAATTCATAGTTTTGCATAAATTTAAAATATTTTGGATTTAAAATCATTGATTTAAGTAAGGACTTCGGCCTATATGATTAAAATGTATGATTTTTGTTTTCCAAAATGTATTTCAGGTCTTTGAGTAAAATATTAAATTGTAGGCTCTCTGTACGGCAGAGACTCAGATATAGTTTATAGGCTTAAAAAGATTCCTTTGAAGAACCAAGTAAACAAAAAGAAATTGATAACAATAACCGATTCAAACATTTAACAGCTGATTTCGTCCATTACCTTTAATACTTCAATAAAAATTAAATAAATATTAAAACATGTTCAGTTAATGTACACTATAATACGCAAGCGACTACTGGTTTGCTGTGCTTTGTATTAAGCACAGTACACGCGCATAGACTTTACGTAGAAATGATTAGCCTATCTCATTGTGCATGCCTGTGTTTCAACTGCCAGTTGAAGTCCTATGGAGAAGTGCAAAAGTTTAACTTTTTGTCTGATGGCCAATTTTCCCCATCACGCCTAAAGTTGTTTCACTTTAAAAAATAGCCTACTCACTAGAACATCACGCCTAATTTGTTATTTATATGAAATTCCACTATAGGCCTATATTGTTTATTAAATTTTTGTTCATATCACCCTATATTCAATTAAATTTGATCACTCTGATTAGGTACCGGTAATAACTTTTTTTAGATTGACGACTTTGTAGGTGTTTTGTTGAATTTTGTTAATTACGTTTTGTGTTTTTAAAAACTGATTGTCCTATGAAAACCTTCTCAAAATTGAAAATAATTTAATGCTTGTAGCACTCTGTGTGCAGTGAAATAGCCTATATATTCTTTTGAACTAGTCTAACATTTTTCTACAATTATTTTCCCATATTTTAAACTAGCCTATTTAATTATTTTTTTAGAAAATACTAATTTGCATTTGTGAAAACTCTCTATTATTACATCATGTGTAATGTACACTGTCACAAAGGGACTTGGTAAGGCAGAATTTTGGTTGTTCAACACTTGTAGGTATATTTTAAACTTGTTAAATTTTTTATAGAATAATGCTTATATTGATCTGTGGAAACTTGCAATTGTCGCTGCCAAGTTTTATTTGGCATATTTTTAAGTAGGCCTAGTTTAATAGTAATGTAGATACGTGAACACCACAGTGATTACTTCCAGTGTAATTTACAATGCTTCCATAGTACTTCTTAGGGTGGAAAACGGTTACACTTTAATAACTTATAAACCAGAAACATTATATTGAAATTATTAATTTGTCTAATTTTAAAAAAAAAACTATTTTGTATCGCCTTAAGTATGATAAACATATTTATATGTTCTTAGATCTTGCTGAATAAAATTCGAGATGTTAAACAAACAAGAAAATCCATCTTTGAAACGGGATGTCCAACATGAACTATATTTGTCAGGGGAAATTACTAATTGTGTTCAGAATATATAAAAGGAAGATCTCTGGAATTTCAGAAACCAAATCTAGTCATATAAATTGGTAATATTTGTTATTTATTTATAGCTCTCTATATTTGTTAATTATATTTGTACATTATATATAATTCAAAAAAATAGTGTGTTGATTTCTTGCAATTAAATCCTGGTCTCAGTATACATGCTTAGATAAAGTCCCACTGAACTAAGAGCACAGCACAGCAGAGCTCTAGTCTTATTTCCAGCATGCATGCCAGTATATCTTTACTTGAATCAATCAATTAATCCGATTTTTCTCACACTCGTATCCCTGCTTCCTCGCTTTTGAAATTTGAAACAGATTAAGCTTAAGTACTTTAGGACACTAAAAAATTGTGCCCTTAATATTAAATCCTTAAAGTTTGCATTTTTGTTATTGACTCATGATCAAAATCGCAAGGGACTTTCCTTATAGGTAGGAACATGAAATTCGGCACAAAGGTAGGTATTATAGTGTAAGTATAGCAAAAATCTTAAAATTATTCCATTATTAGTAGTGAGGTACTACAATACCGGGCAACCTGTGGCAAAGGTGGTGTTAACTTTATCATATTTCGCAGGTCGAATCACTTCCCCCTCCTGTGATTTTCTCTAATTGTATTTTGTTTTTTCCACAACAAACACAAAAAACTGGGCTAATTTTGCTTCTTGTATTTCATTCAAGAAAAAAAAATATATGTAATCAGAAATGAAAATTTCAATTGATCTTTTAAGCGGTTTTCCAGTTACAGGATAGTGAGTCCAGTTCTTTGTAGCGAGATACTAAATACCGGGCAACCTGTAAAGTTGGAGCAAATTTTAATCTGCTTTATGGATGGAACTACTTCCTATCTTTTTGTTTTGTTTAATTGATCATATTTCTTATTCAATTTCTGCTGAAAATTTAATCAGGTCTAACTTTCACTTCGGAGTACCTATTTGTTTACAGAGAAGAAATTTTATCATTTGTAAGAAATCTTAATTTTTTCATGATAAGTAAAAGACAAGAATATAAAATTCTGGAGCTTTTGAATTAAACTCAAGAGATACATTTATAATGATAAATAATAAAACTATCAATTGAATGCTGATACCAAACAAAATCTAAATGCTTTTTTGGTTAGTGAGATTTAATAAATTTATATTATTTTGCTACCTAAACTTGGCTGAGAATATCTAAGACAGATTAATCCCTCCATCGTTAAAAACCAAGCCGACTCCCATAATGCTAAAGCCAGCAAAAAGGAATGATATCCCCAACAAATGCCTATCTATAAAAAAGGGCCAAGTTCGAGACCCCCTCCTTAAAAGTCAGCCTACCAAAGTCTGATCTTTCTTTAGTCCATAACCTCACTTCACTTGTACTTTCATGAGCAACACTGCTCTTAACACTTGGCCAGAATAACTCCCATCAACCGCATAACTCCTATGTGAGTACACATGTCCTGATGTTTTATGTCTCATTCAGAAACTGGTCAGAGAATGTATTTTTAAGAAATTAAATATTAATAATTGATTTTGAAGGGGTTTTCCATAGTGTTGTTAGTTATTGAACCTTACTACTAATAACAAACCTTTACCTTCATTAATAACATTTTTATTAACATTGTGATTTATAAACATTCACTTGAGGTTAGTCTATTATGGTGACATTCTATTCTACAGAAGTAATATTGTTTTTATTTTTTGTGTATTTTATCTTAAGAAATGTATTTTAGTGTCACATTTCAATTTATTTTGCTAGTTCTGTTGTTAAAGTGAGTTGTTTTTTTTTTGTTATCTAAAAAATTTTTGTTTTTTTTTTTTTTTGTTATTGTAATAAAAGGAATGAAAAATAAATAAACAGTTGTAGCCTGTACCAGTTACTTTACTATGGAAACATATTGATTTACATATTTTGACTGAATTGAAATATGTGAAATTACATCTAGTTTATTCATATTAACATCCTGTTACATGCGTAGTGGGGATTCCCCACTTTTCAGTTATTTCTTTAATACTGCTAAATGTTGGGCATAGTAAGAGTGAAACTAGGACGTCATCTTGATTCTTCCCATCACATACATCAGAGAGCCGGATTTAGTTGTTCTAGAAAGGTTAGTGAGTACAAATCAGCAGTTTGGAGTTTTTGACAGGAAAGCGCTCCTACGAGTGTAACGGCATAATTTTATTTTATTTTTAGTGATGTATATATCTTCAAGTGTGTTTATTAGTTTTATTTATTACTTGTAGTGTGCCCATAAAAAAAAACTCTACAGCTTAAATCAAAGTGCTAAAGCTGCGGTCACACTAGGCTGTTTAGCAGCTGCTACTAACTAGCCGCTGGTGATATTACCAGCAAGCAGCGTAGTCTGACCCAGCACCAGCAGCTGGATAATACCAGCGGGCTAGTATTTACTAGTCGAAAACAGAAGTCGAACATGATTAACTTTTTAACGCTGCCTACCATCCGCTAGCAGTCACGTGACCTCCTCGCAAGCGCCAGCTAGCCAATGTGAACCCCTAGTAGCTCACTAATGGCTGGTGAAGGAGTTGTAGGCCATTTCCAATATAAAATTACAACTATGTGGAATTAAATTATCAGAACTAGCTAATCCAGTACAAAAGTTTAGAAGTTGGAAATTGAATTTCCTCTTTTAACTTCGTAGATTTATTTCCAATATAAAATTACACCTATGTTGAATTAAATTATACTAAAATGTTAACCATTATAGTGATGTCATTGTTTTTTTTTACATTTTTTATAATCAATATTTTAAATGCATTATATTGGTTATTATTGGACGTCACGTTTACTAAAATTACATTCATAAAATGAGTAGTTACTCAGAAACGAAATGTTAGGTAGGCCTACACAATTTTTGTTATTTAAGAATTTTTATTACAATACTGTGAAACTATGCTTAAAGATTACAATCCTAAAATAGGCCTACCTAAAATGCAGTTTAAAAAAATGTTTTTGCAAATCCCATCCATGTTTTTTAAAATTAATATTTGTCATATATAATACCGCAATAAAAATAATGAAAATCACGGTCTCATATAAACATTTAAGCAGTTTCATTTCACTATTCATTTTCATAACAACAGTCACTTTACTTGCAGCTTAATAGCCAACACCTAAGCGTGAGTCCACGATACAACACAAAAGGTGTGCCTGTGGGAACTGAGGCAATGTTGAATCAATCACAAATATTATTTCTCAAGGCCAAGCTTCCCTTAACCGCTACACCGGAAAAATATACAATTATACAAAAAAAAAAAAGAAATAAAGAATCCAAAAGTAACAGTGATGTAAGATCAAGTCAGTTGTAGGGATATTTTCCTGGCGTTAGCAACACTGATGATAACAATACCCAGCTGGAGAGCTGCCGTTACGCCACTACTTTGCTATTTACATTGATGCACTAAATACGCACTATACGATACTAAATATACGGTGTGTACTTTAATTAATTGGGATTTAAGTAAGTTAGAATGTGAATGCTTCGCACAGGTCAGCTAGTCTTTTAATTTATTTTACAAAAAACAAAAAAGCTTCGCAAGATTCCAAAGATTGTAACAACAAATAATATATTTAATAACAAAGCAAAATAGTTCATGCAAATAGAAAAAACGTAACGTGCGGGAATCCGCACCATGGGTGTAACCAAGTTACTTTTTCTAGGCATGTAACGGGATGTTAAGAAACTAGGAGAGAAACAAAAATTGAAAATGCTACATCATACTAGTTAACTTTAGCCATTTTTACCTACGAAATAAATCTTATAGTGTTGCTAAAGGTAAGTCTACTATAGTTGCACAATTTTGAGAGGGTTTAATATCAAGTGGATTTACTTGATCAAAATTATTTTTATAGGGTATATTGCTAAGATCTTTTGGTATGTATTAGCTTGGATTTTAAATATACTAGGGAAGACCCCTGCGTGCTCCGCACGCCAACCCCCGGTTCGACCTTCTAAAAACATAATATGTTATGTTTTATTTATAATAAAAGTGTAGGATTAATAATAACCTCAAAACTAAGATGGTAAATAATGTTAAATGTTCACATCAAATTATTTCTTATATTTTATAACAGCAGTAATAATAAAGGTTAAAAGAACCAGTAAGGCTCAGGTCTACACTTAATCAAAAACCTAACAAAAAAGTTATAAATAATAACCTCAAAACTAAGATGGTAAATACCGGTAATGTTAAATGTTCAAAACAAATTAGTTCGTAAATTTTATAATTTGAATAAATAATTAATTTCCTCCCTTATAAAAACAGCTGTTTTGTATAGAAATGGTTTTTAAATATTTTCCATGTTAATCTTGTGGGGAAAACCCGACCTTTGAGATTAGCTCACGCCATTAAGGATAAGAATTTTTGACATCTAAAACCTTATTGCAAAACTACGAAATGAGACGAATTTTTTGAAACCTCAAACATTAAAATTGGTCCAGAAATAAGGGAGGAGTTGTGTTTACAAAAAACGGCTTCACGTATTATATATATAAAGATTTAACTATAGTTAGAATTATTGGAAAAGAACCTGCGCAGAAGCCCAATTTCTAGCCGTCAACGCATGGCATTGGAGTGGCGATGCGCGCGCAGTGGTGGGCGGAGCGCCCTTCTCAGTTGCTCCTTGTACACTGCCCTGTGCGTATCGAGCCCGTCCATTGTTGTTATTGCCGCGCCGCGTTACCTGCGTTGTTTTGCACCGTCTCTCATGTTTCACCAAGGCATCGACATCGCGGTCAGCATGTGTTTCAGTTAAAATTAAAAGAAATTATAATTTTTAATTTCTAGTTTTAAAATCGTTAAAAATCTCGTTTGAGACACAGGTTTTTATTTTTTTCCAAAACACCTTTATCTAAACTAAACGTAAACCAAAACTTGAACAGTGGTTTTAAGGAAATGTAATTAATTAAAAAATATATTATTTATCGTCTTTTATGTTCAAAAGTTAAAAAAAAATAAACTACAATTTTATGTTTTCTATTTTAATAATAATTCCAGAATTCCACTGAAACTAAAACTCATAGGTTGAAACTAATTTATTCAGATATTAAATATTCATATAGAGAATTTAATTTTTATTTGTTACACCTCTTTGTTAAATACGAGTCTGAAACACATTGTACTGTAAAGAAAATTGTGTTTATACAGTACGTAAATACATTCTTTAATCAACTTCACGCCACTCGGTGCGTCTCGCTTCGACTCGGAGTGGAAGAGGAGTCCGCGCGGCGGGAGAGTGGGGAGGGCTTGCCCCTCCACCGTACCGCTCCGCTTCTACCTGCGCGAACTCTCAACTGGCCACGGTTCTTTTCTAATAATTTTACCTATATATACATTTATAATTTGATCTATATTGTAATTAAAGTCAATAATTATATTTTTATAACCACCCCTCACTTCTCTTTTGTAAACTTCCTGTGATGTAGGCTATACCGATTTATTATTTCATAAATGTATATATCCCATGCTAATTATAGCTGTATTTAAACGATTAAAAAATAGTTATTTTTGTATCTATGATGGAAAATTGAGTTTGTCGAACAAGATAAACATTTAAAGTTAATTTTCAGAATTTGTAGCCCGTTTGATGTTAAGAGTTGCATGTTCTTTTGAGTATGATACTTCATAGCATTGACATATTTAATTACAATGCTACCAACAGATGGCACCAATCAATGTAGTTACATCACCGAGCTGACGTGTGGTAAAGTAAAACAAAGAAGTAAAATTACTTGATGCTGAACACATGTAGGTTAGTTTGCACACTGCTGAGAATGTGTAAAAACGTGCTTTATTAAGTAGGCCTAGCTGTAGGAAAATTATTTAAGGGTCGGCTCTAGTAAAACAGAAAGCAACCTGCGACTCCCTATAGTGGCGATAGGTTACACGGACATTGCTCATCCTGAATCCAAATTTAAAACCCGCAATTATTCAAATAGCATTTTTTTTTTTAAAATACCAAACTCTTGGGGACAAAATTCTTCATCCGAATGGCTTGGTAATTTTTCGCTATAATAGCTACAACGTAAAAAAATATTTAAAATCACCCTATAGCGGCGGCAGGTTACACGGACATTGCTCAGCCTAAATCCGTTTAAAACCCACAATTGTTCAAATAGCGCTTAAAAAAAATACCAAACTCTTGGGGGCGAAATTCTTCATGCGAATGGCTTGGTAGTTTTTCGCTGTAATTAATAATGACAACATAAAAAAATATTAAAAATCAATGTTTTAAATTGTTAATAAATATTAAAAAAAATGTTTTTCTTAATTTTGAAAAAGCCATTTGCATACATATTGGCCATAGCTTTAAAATGACATATCGTTCATAATTATCCAATAAAAAATAAAGGAAAAATTTGGATTTTAATTTAACATTGGTGTTATGGAGCGTCAGCTAACATGGCCGACCCTTAATAAGAAACTGTGATCGGTATCTGTTTATGTCTGGGCTTTAGTTATTTTTATCGTTTGTATGATTGTACACTTGCGAATAGAAAACACTGTGACTGATACCTGTAAGTTTATATAATACCTGTTCAGGCTTTTATTTAAACAAATTTATCTGAGTATAATATATAAATGTTTATAAACTAAAACTTATGTGACTGATACCTGTAGGTCTTTGTTCAGAGGTTTGTCATTTCTTAGTAATATAATATTAACAATATTTGAATATTACTGTATTCCTATAAAATTAAGTGTTTCCATGATTACCTGTAAAATAACTAGTAGGCTATTTACCTAGATTTTATATTAGAAACAGCCTTAAACTAAATCATTGGATAAAAATGAAATAACATTATTTTATTCAGAAAATGGTTTACTTGTTTCTTCAATCTCAATCAACATATAACACTAGAATAAGTATCTCTCTAAATTCAAACCAAACTTTATCTAGGCCTATTATGTTTTATCAAACAACTATTCTTTCAAGTCTGTATTCTTCTCCAACACCTTCGCCATATATTCATCTTGTTTGGCTTTGGTTCTAGCTTCTTTTGCTTCCTTTTTTGAAGCCTTTTCCTTTTGAGCAAGCATTTCTTTAAAGCGGTCATCCCTAGGATCTACTTTGTATCCGAAGTGACGCCTAACTTCCTCAATCAATTTTTCTTTCTTTTCTTTTGCAGCAGTAGCTATGGCTAATTTTTTAGCAGCTCGTGATTCAATATCAGCTTTCCATTGATCTAATTGTAAAAGTTGTTGTGAAATTTTCTTTTGTCTTTCATCATCCATTCTATTTTCTTTTTCGATGCGATCTTTAGCATTTTTTATCATCTGTTGTATCGTATGAGGATAGGCAACACTTTCGTACTCCATTACATCAGCAAGATCTTCTTTTGTAGGCCAGGCGATTCCAGGGTTGATGCCACTATTTTGACCAAATTTTGCAAAAACCTTCCGATTAAATTTAACTGAACAATGGTGTGGAGCCATTGGTTCTGGATATGGAATCTTATTTAGGAGAATATTTCTGTGTTGCTTGTTTAGTCTAGACTTATTTCTTTTACTTTCAATGATAGCTTCCTTTTCAAAAATACTATGTTCGTCATTATCAAATGAAACTTGTTCATATGAAACATCTTTCTGAACTTGATTGCTACTATGCCTAAAACACTGAACATTTATTGAACATAATGGTAAATGTTTTGAAAAATTTAGCAGTTTAACATTAAGAACTGAAAAATTAAGAGGAACTTGAGGCATGTTGAGAACTATTTACTTCAAACCTCAAAAACGTAGGTCAACACTTAAGAATTCACTTTAAAACCTGGTTTACACAATCGCAAATTTATTGTTGATTATTCGGCAAGTGATAAGATCAGGAAAACAAGATCGTGAATCAGTTAACCAGTTATAATGGTTACCATTACCACATTTACCAGTGTATAAAAATAAATAATACGAATTATAATGCAAACCAATCCTTACGTGCAGCTGTTCTAATATTTCGAAGAACAGCTGATAGTAAATGTAAACATTTGTATCTGTATTTCACCAAGACCAATATTATAATAGCTCTCTATAGTCTATATGTCGATGTAATCATGTAAGGTAGAATAAATTACTTCCTCATCAGATTAATCTAGAGGTCAAAAAATCATTATTATGTACTCAAACTAAAACCTTTGCTACCAAAGAACCTGTTGTATTTACTAGGGGAGACCCCTGCGTGCTCCGCACGCCAACCCCCAATGGAACCTTCTAAAAACAAATGTTATGTTTTATTTATAATAAATTTGTACGATTAATAATAACCTCAAAATTAAGATGATAAATAATAATAAATGTTCAAATCAAATTATTTAATAATGATTAAAAGAACCAGCAAGGCAGGCAAGGCTCAGGTCTACACTTTAAAACCCTAACCTAAAAGCTAGAAATACAAAAATATTTGCTTCAAATTTTGAAATCAGCTGTTAATGGAAACAGAACAAACAGCTATATTATTATCTGTTATTTTATTCAATTGGTTGCTATGGTAATAAATGTAAATACAAGTGTTGGTTTATCATTCTAGGCCCACACAAGAATTTTTTTCGGACTAAATTTACAAAAAAAAAAAAAAATTGGAATAAAAAAAGGTTTTTATCAAAATGAATTATAGCCTATGTTACTCAGGGAAAGTGTAGCTTTTTAGTAGTAAAACTATTTTTTCAATCGGTTCAGTAGTGCCAGAGATTACCCCCTACATACAAACAAACCTTACCTCTTTATAATATTAGTATAGATGTATGAAAGAACAGCCATACAACCTTCCAAAAATCACATTTATAAGGTTTCTCTTCTATGTGTGTGTCAACGTGTATCTTTTATAGGTTAATAAGTAGCAGATTTTATTTAAATATAATTTACACTAACTATCATATTATATTACAGAACAGCTGTTTTATGCTTTTAATTTATTTATTTAATTCCAAACGTTTTAATGTAAACTGCAGAACAGCTGTTTTATGTTTTTAATTTATTTATTTAATATTAAATGTTTTAATGTAAAAAAAAGCAGACATTTTTAAATACTCATGTATTTCTTATGGGGATTTTTTGTTTTTCGGGGACCTCAAAAACCCCTTAGTTTTTAATTTTAGAAATTACTTATATTTTCCCACGTTCCTTGAATCGATACCTTTAATTTGATACCTCTCCCGTCATCCTCCGATTTACCAAATTCCCACAATTTTGAATCTAAATATTTGCTTACAGAATTATATATAAGGATTATTAAAATGCAAACGTGATCGAAATATTAATTTACTAATTTTAAATCACAATAAATGAACTTTAATTCTATTATAAATAACTCTTCTTTTACATGGATAATCAGTTTAGTTTTCTAAAAAAAATAATGCAAAAACTCATCGTTATTTATATTTTGTATTAATTTCATTTAAGTGTATATTATAACGTTTACATGTACAATTTGTGTATGTCAGATTTTTTTTACAAAACTTATATAAAATAAAAAGCTAGCTCATGACCTCAATTCCAGTCAGATGATTCAATAACTCTAGAAATGACCGTTCATTTTTGATTGCGCTAGTATCAACGCAACGATTAGTCTAGCTAGGACAGCAACCTTGACGGTACTATAATACTGTAATGTTATTTGTGAAGCCTTCTTAGTTTAATAGTATACCTTTGTAACTAATTGATTTTATACAGTACCAGTACATAATTGTTCGACTTACGAGCGGTCGATAAAGTGTGCGAGTGAATAACTAAATAGTGAACAAATTTATTTTGTCAATTCTGTTTCATTTTTTATAAAGCACAATGGTTTTAATTTCGCGAAAAGTGATAACTCTTTTCTTAGTTAGTTTTTATTTTTGTCATGGTGAAAAAAGTGATGTAGAAAATGATATAGTTTCTTCAAAAGAAAAAATGTCAGTGAATTCAAATAATGTAAATAGTAGGAGTGCAGATAGGGCAAGTGGTGAACAGAATGGAGCTCCATCTTCTAAGGATACAAGTTTTAAACCTTCTTATACTCCTAGTGGTAGTTATGGTGGAAGACCTCTTTCAAGGACATATTCTGTTTTAGGCGAAGCCCATTCCCATCATGCTGCTTCTCGAGCAGAAGCACAGTTTGGTGAGTTTAATTTTGATTGTCTTTGCTTAGAGGTTCTAGGTAGCTAAAATAATTAGCCTAGGCCTAGCTTACATTATTTTTGTTAGGTATGCCTAAGCCTAAGTGATAACTTAAGTATTTTTATGAAAAAAAATTTTCTTCTCATATCCTGAGGGTAAAGTTTACAACACGTCACCTTGCCATCCTAATCACCGAACTTAAATATCCTGCGGGTAAAGTTTACTACAGGTCACCTTGCCATGTTGCGGCAGAGGTGCCACAGGCAAAAAAATTGCCTGTAGTAGGTATGTCCTTACAGTCTCTAGTCATAGTATCAAGTTAGTAGAACTAGGCCTATTTACTTTCCTAAAAAATAGGTTGTCGTCTACAAAGATATCACTAGAGGATGGCGTGTTATAAACTTACTATGCCTATCCTGCTGTTGGAAATGTCAACCTGGAAGAATTTGATTATGATTTTTTTTAGTCTGCCTAACTTAGTAGGCTATAACGTTCCAATCACATCTAAGACAAATATTCTAATAGCCTATAAGTAAAAGATCCTATGTTAGACCTAAAAGTCATTGAAACATTGTTTGTAAACAAAAACCTAACCTCTTTGAGACAGCTATTCGTATAGCCTAGAAAAGCCTAAGTCTAAAAATCTAGATAACCTTTCCAAACTATTGAAATTAATTAAGCCATATACTTTAGGCTAAACAAGAAACCATTAACGTATCAGAATCAAAACAAAATGTATCATCAGATTACTAAATTAAACATCTATGTCAGACCAATATTAAATATTCAAATTTAGTATTTGTTTACTTTAACTTGTCAATCAAAATTACTATAAATACTCAAACCTGAACTTTTTTCTTAATAAATATAGTAGTATTTATACACTTCACTGATGCCGGGAAACCAATATTTAACCACCTTCAACATGTACAACATTAAAAACTTTCAAATCAAAAGTTCGTTATAGAAATTTACATTGTAAAGTGCCGACATGTTTTACTCACCGTTCTCAAAGCGTTGCCGGATTGTTCTTGTTCTTTTTTATGTAGAAACGAACAGTTTAGGCAACTCAACTAAGTAAACATACTGTGACTAAATCCCTACATACTGTGACTAAATAGTAACTTATAGGTTAGTAACTTACCTCTGGTTTTTTTTTTTATTCTAATTATATAATGTGATAATAACGACGAAATATAATCATACTGTTATTGACAACATACTGTGACTAAACAGTGTAGGTTAGTACCTCTGGGGTTTTTTGTTTAATTCTAATTATATAATGTGATACCTAATAACGATGAAATATAATCATACTGTTATCGGCAACATAGGCCTACTGTGACTAAACAGTATAGGTTAGTATACCTCTGGTTTAAAAAAAATTCTAATTATACCTCTAAATGTGATAATAACGACGAAATATTATAATCATACTGTTATCGGCAACATACTGTGACTAAACAGTATAGGTTAGTACTTCTGGTTTTTTTTAATTCTAATTATATAATACGCTCGGCTAATTAATTGCAGAACCAATGAGATTCAAATGCTGCAGTCAGCTGTTTAGTACTACACAGGTTTCAAATAGAGATTTATACGCACCTTATGTAGTACAATAACCTATTGTTCGATTTGGCAACGTTGATGAAATTCCATTTTAAATACGCAGTTATACTGTAGTTTCTATTGTTCGATGTAATTGTTTTCGTATTTATGTTTTGTTACATTATTTTCAAATTTTCTTGCTTTGTGGGGATACTTTTGGGGTTAATATTGTTTAGTTTATTTAATTCTTACATGTTTGGTGTATGTGAAGTGATTTATTTTGTTATAATTATACGTGAAATATCGCAGAAAAGTCAAAACTTAACCTATACAATTTCAACTTTTATTTCTTTCATAACTCCTATAAATATTATTTCCCGGGAAAATTTTTGTTGTTTTTAGAATCAGTTACCTAGATGTGTTCTCGTTGCCACATTGAACATATGTAATAGGAAAAGATGACGCAACAGTATAATTATAATATTTCGTCGTTATTATCACATTATATAATTAGAATAAAAAAAAAACTAGAGGTACTGACCTATACTGTTTAGTCACAGTATG
>JAGFPH010006155.1:56052-71665 GCA_018207615.1 Philaenus spumarius | reverse complement strand
AATTTGGTTGAAATCGATCGAATAGTTTTCTCTCTAGCTTTGTATACATACAGACATACAGACAGGCATTTTGTAAAAACCACCTTTTTTCGACTCAGGGGGTCCCAAAACTGATATTTCCACAAAAATCTCAACATCGATTTTATTGCGATCACTATACTTTCTCTATATTATAGTATAGTGAGAAAGTAAAAAAAATCAATCTTTGTAACGAAAACATGAATTTTAAGCCGCTTATATATTTTTCGTCAATAGTGGCATAAGCTTAAAATTATGTTTGTATAATTAATTTGGTGGAGAATAAAGGGAGATATCTGTTAGTGACAAAAAACACCTTTGAGAAATAATATATAAGGATAGAAAATACAAATTTATATCATTTTCCGTTTAAAGTATTCGTTTTTGTTCCTGTTTCATACAAACGGGTCCCTTTAACGCGCCGACCTCTTCAACGCTAAGGGTGATGATAAAACATTTCCTTCTATCTACTTTAGTGCTAGCCTATGTTTAATTGAACAGTTCCCTCTCTCGGGTAGAGTTTACAAATCCAGCCATGTTTAATGCAGGGCTGCCAACATTTTGTCAAGGTTCTTTATTCTGTTTGTGACGAGGCGTGGTTACACTGTTTCCGACGATACTCGTCCGGATTTCTGTTTCTAAATTTAGGACGTTTGACTTCGTAAGGGAAGTGCTCCTACAAATTTGTGTAGCAAAACAGTAGGCAGAAGGAAGCGATTATATACTATTTTCTAAAGGGAAATGATAAACCAATTTGTGCACACATTACCTTAGCAACCAATACGATAAAAGTAATAGGTTAGGTTCACTAACTTCAACAATTGAATACATTTTTAGTTTGGGTTCAGCCTGGAGCTACGTTTGTGAATGAAATTTAAACCGAATTTCACCTAAAAATGTTTAAATTGATTCGACGAAATAACGATTTATAAATTTAAGGACAGTCTATATAATTATATATAGTTTTTCCGGAGCTTCTAGAGCCTCAGAGCATTAACTTACCCTCATAGGCCTAGTATGTGAGTCATCGAAACAACAGTGACGGCAGGTAGGCCGGGCTGCGCGTGTGAGGGTGTGCGCGCGTCAGGGTGCGAGGATAGCTTAATTTGTAAATAAGCGGCTTTGACTGACTGCATAGAATCAAAGTAGAGCAAAAACTAAAGATACAAATACGAGAATTTGACGGATCATAGACGCTCACTAAGAAATCATTTTGAAAAATTTTCATTTTAAAGTGTAAAAATAGTAAAAATTCAGAGTTCACTTTCAGAACAATAACAGATAAAACATCTCTTAGGATCAAAAGCTTAGCAACACAAGTTTGTGTTCATTACCATAACAACCAACTTAGCAAATTTACTCACTTTATTATTACCGGCATTAAAAATCAATAGATTTTTTTAGGTTAGATTACCAAACTAAAAGCAAACACAACAAGAATCAACGAAACATCTTTATTGTATTATAATTCAATTCAAAGATCTGTTGTTACATATTATAAATACAACTAGTAAGCCCCCGTGAAAAATCACAGGCTGATTAATTATATACACATCAGAAATACACAATTTAAAAAACAAACTAATTACAAACATCATTATCTAGGCCTACCTAAACATACCCCAAACTATAATCTACACTGTGTTTGTTTAAGTATTACTAGTGGACATGGCAATGCTTCGCTATTGCTTGATTTACCTAACCTAAAATTATATTCAGTTTTTGATCCAAATCAGTTGTTGATAAAAATCAGCTGTTTTAAGCTTTTCATCCGAACAGCTGTTTTTTGTGCCCCTGATAGAATCAAAAGAAATCTTTCTTCTTCTTCCTTAAGATTGACCTTCCATAAGATTAACATGGCAACTTTGAGGGCCACTGGGGCGAAGCCCTTAACATACATTGAGCTCATTTTAAGGGAAGCACAAATTCAGAGTGAGCTCTGTAAAATGACACCAAAAACATCAAAATCGGTTAAAAACTCTAGGAGGAGTTCTACTCACAAAATAACCCCTAGCAAATTAATTATGTAGGCTATAGATAAGTTTACAGATAATGGGTGAAATCAGCTGTTAAACGAATAGGTAGGCCTATCTCTTCTTTAAATTTGTATAAACAAGTATATTGATGATGAAAGGTTGTATTTATATATAGTTTATAACCTCAAAGCAAATATTATTACGAATATTATAGCATTCATTAGTTCTATTACTCATATTTAAAAAAAATCACAAGAAATTATAATGATTGAAGTTGTAAACATAACCCTAAACTATAATATACACTAGGTTTACACACGGTATATACAGAATACTAACGGTAGGGTACACGCGTGGATGCGCAGTAACTCGTGACGTCATCGGTGCCCAGTTTCTCATAAGCTCCATAAGCTTCTCATAGAGTCTTATGTAAAAATTGAATAACTTTAAAAATATTTAACCGATTTTAATAAAATTTAAACCACATATAGAAAGCATATCGATAATAATAATATAAAAAATCAGATTGTTACAACAAATTTTAATACCTTTACTGATTATTCCTATATAAAAATTACTATTTCAAATTCGACAAATGGTGAACAATATTTTTTTTATTGAATTATTTGACATTTATTTTAATTATGTACTGGCTTATGAATATAATAAGTTATAGAGAATTTTATTGTGAATCCAAATCTTTTTTAATATTTAAAATCGAATATGTATATATCAAAAGATATGTACATTTAACAAATGTATTGTAAAATTTTGTTTACAAATTATTTACTTTTCCGATACTAAAAACGACTGCAATCAATGATAAACAGCTGATTTTTATTTCTCTTAGCAGTGGGCACCGATGACGTCTAGAATAGATGCGCATGAACCCTACCGTTAGTATTCTATATACCGTGGGTTTACAGATGATGGGTGAAATCAGCTGTTACATTATATTATGTTACTCACGTACTTACGCTCGTACACTCGCTTTTATAGGAGTTGATAGCCGATTTGGATCAAAAACTCAACATAATTGTAGGTTAGGGCTACAATGAACCAAATCATGTTTATTTGTAACCAATTTTTTGAAATGTTTTGTTCTAAAATAAAAAGTTTTTGGGGTTTTATCTAAAAAAAAAAAATATATATACGACCTGGCCCATCTGGTTCCTTCAAAATCGATCAAAACGTAAAATTCCGTAAAAGTATCCGTTTAAAACCAACGTGGGGGCTGACGGTCGGGTTTTCGTGAGTTTATCCGCTGTGACCGAAACGAAGCAGTACATAATCCGAGGCATCAAGGTCAAGGTGGAAACTCGCAAAACGGAATGGCACGATACAACGCGTCGTGAGCAGGGGCTGGAGGCTGAGGTGCAAACAAATTCTACTAATATATTTCTTACACCAGGAAGCTATTCAGCGCCTTAGTGAGTAGACCTATTTCCCAAATAGTTGGTTGAAAACCTAAAACGTATACGCTGTTTTTGGAAATTCGCTCAACTCACTTCAGCGGTTCAGCTGTCTGATCGAACTTTTTTCTATCACCTTCTATCACTTGGCGGTTACTCGCGGCTCACCCTGTATCTAATTTTCAGTTATTACCAGTAAGGCTAACAACAGACGAGACACCGGTGTACGGGACACTGGTAGCGATCGGTGTCCGTGATCGGTAGCCAGCACAGACACTGCAGACACCGGTGTCTCTGACGTCACAGCTACTTTCTATTTATTTTCGAAACATTCAGAATGTACATAGTTTCTGTCAGTAGGCTTAGGCGATATAATTTATAAATGTACAGAAGACTTTGCAGCAATGTTTTTTCAAAGTTTTATTAGAATATTCATCGCTTGTTAAGTCCCACAAACAAGGTCCATTAAGAATAATATTTATAAATGACTATGTGTCAAAATTTTCTATTGACATTTTTATATTAAATACCAATTAATAATTGTTGTAAATTTGTAAAAATATAAATGATAGGCCTAATTAAAATTAAAGTTCATCACGCCTTTTCTTCAATTATTTTACCAGCCTTAACGGCAACATACACACATAATTTTAATCTTTCAATTGCCGTTTATTATTATATTGTTTTTTATATAGTAATATTTACAGTTTCCATATGTTTAATGTTATTATAATAAATGTTATTATATAATGAATTAATTATAACATCAAAGCTAAGATGGTAAACACAGTTAGGCCTAAATCTCCATTAATTGTAGCTTAAATACATTCAACAAACATAAAATGTTTTTTCTTCAGTCTAGGCCTAACCTAAAATTATTGTGTGTAATATGTTGCCGTTAAGGCAGGTAAAATAAATTAAATATACACACAACAATTTTAGGTTAGGCCTAAACTGATGAACGAACATTTTATGTTTATGTGAATGTATTTTGGATTACTACACATTTAACTGTGTCTATTCATAAATTAAATTGTTTTACTAACATTGTTGTATATTTTACCAATTAATAATTTTGTTGTGAATTTGTAAAATTTAAATGATAGACCAAATTAAAATAAATATTATATTAATTGAAAAATTTAATAAAACTCAAAGTATTAAAAAAAGTAAAACGCAAAAGCTTTTACACGTAAACAATTTACTAATTTTTAAATAGTGGCGCGCTACTAGTGTCTCGTCTGATAATCACAATTTAAACGAATGCCCTTGCGGAATCCCGTACACTGTCCGATGTCCCAGATTCTCGCGGGGAGAGACACCGTAGAGCCACAGAATCTGGTAGCGCGCTACTCAGTGTCTAATCTGATTGACACATATTTAATTGATAGTACATTTAGTGTCCCGTACACTGGTGTACCATACACCGGTGTCTCGTCTGTTGTTAGCCTAGAACATCTCCTGCCACTTTCTTGAAAACACTCTGTCTTGTACAAATAATTAAGCTCACTCTCAAACAGCTAATTCCAGACTTAAAGCAGTGCAACGTCTTTATTCTCTTTGGCGATGAGTCGGAGATTACACGTCAAAGGGTGCGAGAGTTGCACCAAGAATATTTATACGTACTGTGGTTCTGTTTAGGAGTAGAAATAATTTGGGAAGGCACAGTGGCGGATTGATGATTAACTCAATAGGAGCTATTTTGATGTCAAGCTCTGGAGACAGTTCAGGAAGACTAGTAAAACTTAATGTTTACCACTTTATCTCATACAAATTATAAATACAAAACTAAAACAATTTTAGGAAGTTTTCAAAATTCAACAAATAGAAAATTCATATTTGAGAAATATTAAAAAATTTAATTATGAATTAAATGAAGTTAAATACGTTTAAAATAATCAAACTACAGGTTCTCTTCATTGTTTGAAGTTATCATTTATTAATGATGGATGTTCAATTTTATTATTAACTAAAGGAAACCCTTGCTTGCTTCGCACTCCAACCACGTTGAAACCTTCTACACACAAAATCATGTTATGTTTTCTTTATAATAAAGGAGTAGGATTAAGAATAACCCCAAAGCTAAGATGGTAACTAATGTTAAATGTTCAAATAAAATGATTTCGTATATTTTATAAAAGCAGTTATAGCAAAGGTTAAAAGAACCAGCAAGGATTAGGTCTACCCTGTGATAAAAACCTAACCTAAAAGTTAGAAATGCAAATAATTTCTTCAAAGTTAATTGAAATATTTGGGCAAAAAGCTGTTTTATCGGTTATTTTATTCAATCGGTTGTTATGGTAATAAATGTAAACGCATGTGTTGGCTCATCGGTCTAGGAATAATCTAAGAATTTTTTACGATTAAATTTACAAATATTGAAATAAAATATGTTTTTATCAAAATGAATTACAGACTTATGTTACTCAGAGATAGTGAAGCTTTTTATTAGTAAAACCATTTTTTTAATCGGTTCAGTAGTTCCAGAAATCACCCCCTACATACAAACGAACAAACAAGCAAACAAATTTGACCTCTTTATAATGTTAGTATAGATTATTAATTAAATTACAAGTGAAAAAACATTGCCCGAGACCGGGATTTGAACCCAGGACCTTTGCCTTTCCGGGGCAACACTCTACCACTGAGCTAACCTGATCCTCCAGATATTGGTCGATGTTATCTCAATTGTAATTTAATTAATTTAACCCTTGCTGAGGAAGCGTGTAAGCAGGTAATTTATTACAAATTAAAAATAATATAGATTATTCTTCTGACATTTGCCATAATTTGTGTGCTAAAATCAATACACGGCTTTTCGGGCCATCTTCCGTTATCAAGTGATTACTAAGGGAATATCAACCTAGGTAGGCCTATATTAAAGAAATCAATGTAACAAAAAATATACCATCAATCTTTAAACTTATATGGTCCGAAAATCACAAGTTCAATTGGGAAGAGGCAAAAATCATACAGCGGGAAAGTAACTTATACAAACGAAAGATAATTCAAGCCTCGTCCATATAGCTAGCGGACAATTCTTTCATCCAAACAAGCAAAGAAGTAAGACCATTATGTTTACTATTATTTAAAAAATAAACGGTACCAGATAACTGCCACATACTTTCTCCCAGTTGAAACTTTATATCTTCCCAAGAGTAGTAGTATAGGAGGTGGTTATTTAGAATTGCAAAAGTAGGACATACCATGGAAAATATTAGATGCATGTAACACACATCCATATTATTATTTAAACTATTCGATTGATTTCGAACAAATTTGCACCAAACATGTCAATTAGGCTTGTATAGATGCACGAAAAAAGGTTTTGAAAATTTTTGAAAAACAACCCCGTTTTTGGCCAAAAACCCCAAAATCTGTTATGATTATTATTATTACCTGAACGAGAATTTTTAGAAAGATGCAGTTTTTAGATGCATATGGTAGGTTACATTAAGGGCTACAAATAAGCCAAATTTTATCAAAATCGTTAGAGCCGTTTTTGAGAAATTTTAATTTTTCTCGTTTTTTGGGGGTAAACCCCTTAAAAATAAAAAAATTGAAAAAACGAAAAAAACGCCTGGAGATATTCCAGAACTACATACAAACCAAATTTCATCAAAAACGGACCGTCAGCATGGTCTCCAGCTCTGTACACATCCTTACAGACACACAGACACACGGACACACGGTCAGACATCACCAAAAAAGTCTTTTTTTGGGTTCAGGAAGCAACAGAACAAATAATTGCACTAAAAATATTTTTGGGGTTCAAGGAGCACCAAAACAGATAATTCCACTAAAAATTCAAATTCGAAAATTTTTACGAAAACAATACTTTCTCCATATACTACGTATAGGGTGGAGAAAGTAAAAAAGAACTAAAACTAGATTATCCCTAGTACTAATAAAAAACTGGCTTGAACGTTTACCTGTCGAATCTCCACGTGGAGTTTTAACTCGGTCGAGGGCTAGGAAACTAAACTTAATGAAGATAGGCCTCGGCACCAGGCCAGTTGTCTGTCAACACGTGTTTGCCATCTGGTGTGTATTTTCTGTGTTTTACATAATTGTTTTTTTTTGTTGACTTCTCAGTTTCAGTTCCGAGCTACGTAGATGTTTAAGGTCTGTGGTATATTTTAGTTTACATTGTTTTCTTTAACATAGGTCTAGATCTCTGGTTTTAACACACACATGATGGCAAATGTCCGAAAAATTAATAATAATTTAAAAAAATATATATAACTGTAAGAGATAAATACAAAAATAAAACTAGAAAATAACCTTTTAAATGCTTAGGTTACTGGTACAATCTATCGTGCACTATAATACTAAAACAAAAGTTACACTTAGCCAAACCAATTCCAGCTTCGGAAAATGAATTGCAAAAAAGCTCCTTGTTCTTGAAGCCACTGTTTAAAAATCTGTTTGGTTTTGTTAAAAACCATTGTTTAAAGTTGTATCTATACTAATATTATAAAGAGGTAAAGTTTGTTTTTTTTGTTTGTTTGTTTGTATGTAGGGGGTAATCTCCGGCACCACAGAACCAATTGAAAAAATAGTATTAATAAAAAGCTACACTATCCCTGAGTAACATAGGTTATAATTTATTTTGATGAACACCTTTTTTTATTTCCATATTTGTAAATTTAGTCAGAAAAAATTCTTAGGTTAGGCCTAGAATGATAATCCAACACATGTATTTACACTTATTACCATAGCAACCAATTGAATAAAATAACAGATAATATAGCTGTTTGCTCCAATATTTCCATCAACAGCTGATTTCAAAATTTGAAGCAATTATTTTTGTATTTCTAGCTTTTAGGTTAGGGTTTTAAAGTGTAGACCTGAGCCTTGCTGGTTCTTTTAACCATTATTATATAACTACTGTTATAAAATATAAGAAATAATTTAATTTGAACATTTAACATTTACCATCTTAGTTCTGAGGTTATTATTAATCCTACACCTTTATTATAAATAAAACATAACATAGGTTTTTAGAAGGTTCCATTGGGGGTTGGCGTGCGGAGCACGCTGGGGTCTCCCCTAGTATACTATATTTTACCATGGACTACAATAACAATTAACTAATCAGATCAGCAGAAATTCGAGAACATTCAGAGCAAAAAAAAAAAAAAAAAGCGCTAAAACAGTTGAACGAGTTGAGGGAATGGATTCTATGAATCAAATGAAAGAAATTAATTGATTGTTCATTAGGTTCTTTAAGTGAGTCGGTTCAAATGATTAAATTTAATGAAATGATTCGATCTGCCCAGCACTCTTAGCATGCTTAATGAGGGGCCTATACAAAAATCCGATAATCTACGATTAGCCCAGTATATAGGGGGGTTTCAGCTTACATTAATTGCGGTAAAAGATTTTTTTTTCTATGATCGTTTGGTATGGTGTGGGTATGCCAAATCTAATTTTGCGACCTCGAAAGAGGGGGGAACAACTTTTGGGGGGCAAAAAACCTCAAAATTTTCGGACTTTTTCCAGGTTTTCGCTTATAACTAAAAAACGGACAATATTATGTAAAAAATAGATCTGTAGTAAATTAAAGAAGACAAAATTTCGCATCGACTAAAAAAACAAAGTTCAAAATTGGTCCAGTAGTTCGACTTTCATGGGGATCCAAAAAACAGCAAATTTTTCCAACTTTGCCAAAAACTGTGTTTTACTCATTTTCAATGTGCTGTAACTTTCCAACACCAAATTTTATCACTACCCCCTCCCTAAAAGTTGTAGAGCATCAATGCCTGAGTTAAAAAAACACCGATTTTTCTAAATTGAGCTGATTTTGAAATTTTGTCAACTCATAAAGCAAAATTGGGGAAAACCTTAAATTCACACAATCGGAGTTTTGCTATTTTTCGATGTCTATGAGTCGGGATATCAATTCTGAGGCTTAGGTATATCATCTGAATGCATCTGGAAATTATTTTTAAAGAATTTTGTGAAAAATTTAAAATGTAAATAATTATTTATGACTTTTACCTGTAGTGCTGGTTTCTTGTTCACTAAATATACCAGGTGTCTTAAAAGTCCCACGCCCCCCTTTTAACTTTTGTGTTTGTTAAAACAAACAAATATCCCTTGGGGAACGATACTAACTTAGCCCAAAGTATCTTTTGAAGCAATCGGAAATTGTCAGTCTGTCTGTGTGTGTGTATGTTGGCCTATACACGACCAGAGAGGACACTATTGGTCCGATTTTCATGAAATTTGGTATGTAGTTACTAAACCCTAATATCTCCAGGTGTTTTTTTCATTTTTTGGAATTTTTAATTTTTAAGTGTAATTTACCCCTAAAAACCCATAAAAAACGACAAAAATGCAAATTTCTCAAAAACGGGTCTAACGATTTTGATCAAATTTTCAGTATTTATAGTGCTTAAGATGCCAAACAAAATGACACCACCCGCTTTTATCAAAACTTCGGCGTTTTATAATTATGGGAAATGTTTAAAAATAAACAAGTTTGTGTTGTCAATCTAGCATCGCGGCGGCGGCCGCACGGGGTAACACCACGGTAGCGAGCACCGCCAGTAATTCAAAGGTCGCGTGATCGAGTCCCGCCTGGGACAATGATTTTTTTATCCGATTGACGTAGGTAGAATATTATTTTTTTGTTTTGTTCTAAAAAGTAGTAAATAAAATGATTAAAAAAACTATTTTATTTTTTTATAGTTTTATTATTTTATAGTTTTTATTTTATAGTCTTAATTATAATTTTACTTGTCATCCCGAAAAACGATTTTGACTAAAATTGTAAATTTGAATTCATTTTACTTACTATAACGGGAAGTTATTGTTTTGATTAAAACTGTGAGGATTATTTTATGGCAACTGGCAACCAAACAATATTATCCCACCCGCGTTTGTAAAAATTTTGGTGTTTAAAATATATGGGAGTTACTTAACTGTGTTAAAATAAGTTTTGTCCTAATCGAGTGATTCTAATTAATTATTACTCTTGTTAAGTAATTGAGAGGAAACTAGTTAAAAAATATTCTTGCAGTATTCGGAAATCGAACGCCGACCTTTTGGTTGAGAGTCCACGACGCTACCACATGTGCCATTAAGCAAGGGCTTCGCCCGGGCTCTTCACGCTAATGTTGGAATAAAACTTGTGCGTTAATCGTTTTATCTTAATATCGGTTGTCTACAGTTTAGTTTATCTTAAACAAAGTAATTATATTTTATGCTTCATGCTAATTTGTTTAAACAATGTCTATTAGGCCTACATATAAGTAAACGTAAATATGAAAGGCAATCATTCTTAGTTTAGGGATCTCGTAACTTAACTTCCAGTTCTTACGCAAAGTAAACTTTGACTTTTCCCGTAGGGATAAGAAATAAATGAATAAGATAGTTACGTTACGTTTTCCAACTCTTTAACCATGGTGATCCTTACATCACCCTTTCAACCTTAAATCTTTGTGGTAATAAAAAATTGTTTAGCCTACTTGGGCCGGCAAAAATAATAATGAATTTTGCAGATAATAAAGGTAAGGTTCAGTAAGGTTCAGACACATATACCTGAGAAGTGATTAACTTCATTAAAAACAATATTATTTTGACTACAGTAAAGTTTTGGGAGAAAGTTTGTGTCAGTTAACTGATACCGTTTATTACTTTTTACTTTCTCACTATACTATAGTATAGAGAAAGTATAGCGATCGCAAAAAAATCGATGTTGAGATTTTTGTGGAAATATCCGTTTTGGGACCCCCTGAGTCCAAAAAAGTGGTTTTTACAAAATGTCTGTCTGTATGTCTGTATGTATGTCTGTATGTCTGTATGTATGTATGTCTGTATGTAGACAAAGCTAGAGAGAAAACTGTTCGATCGATTTCAACCAAATTTGCACCAGACATGTCCAGTACGCCTGTATAGATGCACGAAAAAGGGTTTTGAACAATTTTGAAAAACAACCCCCTTTTTGGCCAAAAAACCCCCAAAAATACAGTTATTATTTTTTTATAAAAAAACGGCTCTAACGATTTTGATAAAATTTGGCTTATTTATAGCCTTTAATGTGCCCTACCATATACAAAAACCCGCATCTTTCTAAAAATTCTCGTTTAGCTAATAATAATAATAATAACTGATTTTAGGGGGTTTTTTGGCCATAAAGGGGGTTGTTTTTCAAAAATTTTCAAAACCTTTTTACGTGCATATATAAAGACCTAATTTACGTGTTTGGTGCAAATTTGTTCGAAATCGATCGAATAGTTTTCTCTCTAGCTAATAATAATAATATTTATTAGTTAATCGCCTACTTTAATAAAAGTATACAAAGCTAGAGAGAAAACCATTCGATCGATTTCAACCAAATTTGCACCAGACATGTCCAGTACGCCTGTATAGATGCACGAAAAAGGGTTTGGAACAATTTTGAAAAACAACCCCCTTTTTGGCCAAAAAACCCCCAAAAAATCAGTTATTATTTTTTTATTAAAAAACGGCTCTAACAATTTTGATAAAATTTGGCTTATTTGTAGCCTTTAATGTGCCCTACCATATACAAAAACTCGCTTCTTTTTAAAAATTCTCGTTTAGCTAATAATAATAATAATAACTGATTTTTGGGGGTTTTTTGGCCATAAAGGGGGTTGTTTTCAAAAATTTTCAAAACCTTTTTACGTGCATCTATAAAGACCTAATTTACGTGTTTGGTGCAAATTTGTTCGAAATCGATCGAATAGCTTTCTCTCTAGATAATAATAATAATAATAATAATATTTATTAGTTAATCTCCAACTTTAATAAAAAAACTCTCCTACCCCACCCTACAAGTCACAGTGAATCTGTTTAGTAATTTAAATGTATTTGTGAGAAAGTATGTGCCAGTTCCTGGTACCGTTTATTACTTTTTGTCTTAAACGTTGACCTACACTGATAAGTGTTCGCGTATCAGCTGCCGCACGTAGAGTATTACATTCCTTATCAGTTAGTGCTTAACAGCTGCTAATATGACAATTACTAACAGCTGTTACCCATAAAGCGTGACACAACGGCCTTGATAGGATCAACTCTGGGCTACTGATTACTGGCCGTGATACGGAATGGCGTGCGAGTTATTAATTCGGATCCTGCCGTAAGTCCGGGACTGTACACAGCCGTACTATTACACCTCCACTCGTTAATTGAATCTTGTAATTCGTATTTTATTACTTTTGAAGTGTTTTTCCAGGCCTTGGTGTTCAGTGCGATCTCTGACATTATTAAACCAACATGCAAACTTCCTTCACTGGTGGTTGGTTTAGAATGAGTACCAAAGACTCATTAGTTAAAAACATTATTTAGTTGTAACATATACTTTAATATGTATTGTCAGGTTGGCAGTACTGTGTGACATATAGGTCGTAGGCATAAGCAGGACGATCGTATGGTGGGGGTTACAACACCGGGGGGCTGGAAAAATTAAAATGCAAAATAACATGTTTGAGGCTTCCCAAAAGTACTTTAAAATGAGTTAGGTATGTATAATTTTCCACTTATAATTGTGATTCAGGCCTACTTTGGAATAATTTAGAATAGCAACCATGACTCATCCCTGCCAAATCTTTCCGTGCGCTCCCTCTAACCTCAAAGGCTTGGAACACACATGTCGTTAGCGGATTAGTTACCATCGCCGCTAATAGAATTTAAAGTGTGCACACAGACCGCTAAAATTTCCGACGCCATGCGATTCGACGTGAAGTTTATTCAATCAAAATATTACTTATATAATTGCATTTATAATTTAATTAGAAATATATTACCATGGCTAGTAAGAATAAAATATTGGTAAACGAGCATCCAAAATGTATTGTTTTATCTATACAGTGTGTAAATTAAGTATCGAAACAAATATGTATTTCTCAAATCAAAATAGGTACAAATATTTTGTTTGTGGCATTGAGTCTTAACAAACGTTCCTGATTTTCTGACATAAAAAAAATTCAACCACCTAAGGGGGTGGCGGGTAGGGGGTAACTTAAATTTTTAAATGGGAAGTATGGTCATGTGATACCTCATTTTAAAGGTCTATTTAAGACTAGATGTGATATAATATTTTTTGACAATATATTGACTTGTGTAATTTGTTGACCTTTATTCTCCTCTAATATTAATACTGATAAAAATATAAATCGGTCATAGAAGTTATCTCTTCCAACGTGTGGTCTTAAGCACACCCAATTTTTTTTTTCGATTTTTCCTACTAGAATGAAAAATTTTTTGGTTTATTTAAAAAAATGAAACATGGGAGATTATTCTGCAGATTTTATTTTTTTTTATACGACCGATTATATATAGTCGTCTGCTTCCCTTAAAATCGATCAAACTGAAAATACCATAAAATGACCCGGTTCAAATCCACGGTGGAGGTTTAACCGAGGGGGTAGCTTCCGATTCAACAGGCGGGATGCAAACTCAAGGTCGTGTTGCAAATTTGCTGCGAGCAGAACGAAGCATCGCGTGAGTCGCTGTATGTTGTGGTGCAAGCAAACTCGACTAATATATTTTGACTAAGCTATTCAGTGCCTTCGAGAGTGTACAAATTCTCCAAAAAGTCGGTTGAAACCGTACAAAATGAAAACTTAATTTTGACAATTCGCTGAACTCGCGTCAGCGATTCAGCTGATGCGAGGTCGAATTATTTTACTACTACAAGTCCAGGACCCCACGTCTATAATTCAGCTCCTCCTGTATTCAGAATCCCTTCCACACCAACACCGAATGTAAACAATCAACTCCTATAAAAGCGAGTGATACATTATAATATAACAGCTGATTTCACCCATCGTCTGTAATACCAAAACAAACCTAGCAAAGATTATACTTTGGGGTTATGTTTACAATCAATATAAGTCTTGTGAAGTTGATTTTCTTAAAACATGAGTTAAAGAACTAATGTAGGCTATAATACGTTATAAGATTTGCTTTGAGGTTATAAAATGAATATAAATACAATATTGTATCATCAATATATTTTTTTATACAAAATTTAAAGAAAAGATATCTATTGTTTAACTTCGGAAACATTCGTACATCTAAACAGCTGATTTTACCCATCATCTGTAACACTTAAACAAACCCATTGTAGATTAGAATTTGGGGTTATGTTTACAACTTCAATCCTTAAAATTTCTTTTGAATTTTTTTTTTTTTAAATATGAGTTATAGAACTAATGTATGCTATAATACGTTATAATATTTGCTTTGAGGTTATAAACTGTATATAAATACAACGTTTTATACAGATTTAAAAAAGAGATATAATCGTTTAACTTCGGAAGCATTCGCACATCTTCGTATAACATATAATCATATATTCAATTATTAATTTCTTTATTATAATACTAGGGGCCCTGCCCCTGGACGCTCCGCGTCCCAACCCCGGCTCGGCCTTCGGCCTCAGATGGCTGCTTCGCTTCGCTCGCAGGTGGAAAATTCGATAAAGAATCTCGTTAATCTTTTGCTCGTTTGTACATAGGTGACCGAGCATAAATTAGCTGTTTTATTTGGCAGCTGACTCAAACTCATTAAACATTATCTTCATAAGATTAGCATGGGAAATTTGAAGGATTGTATACCGGAGCTCCTTCTCGGTTGAATAGCGGCTGAACGGATGATAATATATAAGACTTGACATATCTGTGAATGATTATGTTCAGTTTTTGATCCAAATTAGCTGTTTTATATATAATAGGTTTGTAACAACCAATGTTTGAATTGAATTAAAATATAGTTAGCATTTTTCGTTGATTTTTTGTTTGTGTTTGTTTTTAGTTTGTCAATGTAACCTCAAAAAGGTAATACTACATTTGATACTGATTTGATCCAAATCAGTTGTTGATCAAAATCAGCTGTTTTAAGCTTTTCATACGAACAGCTGTTTTTGTGTCCCTGATAAAATCAATAGAAATCTTTCTTCCATAAGATTAACATTGAAACTTTGAGGGCCACTGGGGCGTAGCCCTAATGTCCTAGGACTTCGGTAAATGGCCTAAAACCTTCCCAGGGTTAACCTGTGTTACTATGCAAAATTTCAAAGCATTCGGATGGACGGTATACGAACGCAAAGTGGACAAAGAACCAAAAAAAAACCAACATAAGGAATACACAGCAGAAATTTGCATTTGATTATAACGTTTGTAAGGCAAAAGATACATGATTTGTAATGCTTGATGGCAAATCTGGGCGTGCATA
>JAGFPH010006155.1:44904-55652 GCA_018207615.1 Philaenus spumarius | reverse complement strand
AAAGATACATGATTTGTAATGCTTGATGGCAAATCTGGGCGTGCATACCTTTAATTTAAGACCTCAATTATGAAAATCGGTCGGGTAGAAGAGCCAAACGGACTCGGAAAAGAAAAACAGAATTTTTTTAATATATAAGATTAATAACTTCTAACTCATTTGATCTATCATTACTATAATATTAATAACTACTAAATCATTTGATCTATCAATATGAAATAAAAAGCAATTAAAAGATTGTATTTTTATATTTCTTTATATATAATAACGCATATAAATAAAAATGTTTAACAAGTAGGCCTACAGTTTTATAATCCTTATTATTGTACACATTTAACGAGTAAAAATTCCCCGTCAGCATAGTTATGCAGGCCTAGATAAGTATTCTTTAATGTTGTTTGTAATAGTTTGTTTTTTAAATGATGTGTTTCTGATGTGTATCTAATCAGCCTGTGATTTTTCACGGGGGCTTACTAGTTAATACATAATGACACATAGTCGACTACCTGTAACCATTTCCTAAGTGAACTACATCCATTAAAGTTTGCTCTAATATCAAATTGTACACCATCAGCCTTTGCAATACCAACGTATGGCTTGTCAGCGTATAGAATCTGATATCGTTACGCGTTCAAAAGAGACGTGAACCTCAAAAGGCTTTAATTTACATCCTAATTGAATAAGTTCGTTAACACTAATGATTAATTTTGATGGTAGAACTATAGAATTGAACCAAATGTAAGAATGTTCATGTTGAAATAATATTTTTAAATGGCATGTTGAAAAATAATAGGCTACTTTTAAATGAGCTTCATCAACTTTCGACTCATAAAAACCTAGATCTTAGCGAAACCAGCTGGTTGACATTTGACCTCGAATATTTTGTAATGTCGTAGAGTGCATCGTTCAATGGACCGAAATCAAGATATTCTGAAGAGTGATTTACTCCAAGGTGTGTCGTGAAAAAAAACAAACAAAATGTGTGGAATAATGTATATATATATAATCCAATGTATGTCTGTCTGTCTTCTGTTTGCCCTTTATGCGTTACCAAAGCATCCGAATGCTTTGAAATTTTGCATAGTAACACAGGTTACCCCTGGGAAGGTTTTAGGCCATTTACCGAAATCTTAGGACATTAGGGCTGTGTCCCACTGGACTTCAAAGTTTCAATGTTAATCTTTTTATTTTATCAGGGGCACAAAAACAGCTGTTCGAATAAAAAGAGTAGCAACATGTCATGTTTGTTTACATTCATTACCATAGCAACATTACTTAGCAAATTTGAAGAGTATTAGCTTTTTGAGGTTACATTGATAAACTAAAAACAAACACAAACAAAACGCAACGAAAAAAGCTTACTATATTTTAATTCAATACAAACATTGGTTGTTACATACCTATTATATATAAAACAGCTGATTTGGATCAAAAACTGAACGTAACTTTAGGTTAGGCCTACAATGAAACAAAACACCAATTGGGCTAATTATTAGAATCAGATTTTTTACAATTCTTCACAACTACCAGTTTTTTTTTAGATTAGGTAAAAGCAAACAAATATTTATTGAAATATTTTTGTTGTTAATAACGTTTAACTTTGATTTGTCTATCCGTGCAAAGCCGGATCGGGCCAGCTAGTCACTTATATTTAGGCCTATATCGTTACATAAAACTCCAAAAAGTTTCATTTTAGTTCGAAAAATCTCAAAAAATTTCTTCCAGTCAAAAAAAGTACTTCCGGTTGATGGATTGTTTTGGCTAACGAACTCTTTTAGAGCCACATGGACAACCAACGTGTGTACCATAATTGGACCAAATCGGACGTAAACCGTGGCCGTTTATGAGTGCGAACACACATATACATAAAGTTTTTAATGACACCCGGAAACGGGTCCTGGGGACCTGGATCGGTGCTCATTTACTACTCTCGACCTTAGGTCTCGCTGGAATAGCTAAAAAAACCAATGGAATTTCGCTGATAACGAACAGGCAAAAAAGAGAGGCATCGAAACAATGCCTTCTAGAACAATTTACCTAGAACATGTAAGTTGTGTCATGTGTCGGCTGTTTCAGTGTTTTAACCTTTACACTACTTTTTAGCAAATTTCCATAGGAAAATCGCATTTTAAGTGCGATTTGGTTCAAATTCGGTACACATGTTGGTTGTCTACGTCGCTAGGACGAGTTCGTTAGCCAAAACAATCCAACAATCGGAAGCACGTTTTTTGACAGGAAGTAACTATTTTTTTAGATTTTTCCTGCGACAATGAATTTGTTTGTGAGTTTTATAAATGCAGGATGTTATTCTGCAAATTTTGTTTTTTACACAACCTTATAGCTCGCTTGGTTCCCCCAAAATCGATCAAAACGTAAAATACCCGGTTCAAAGCCATGTGGTGGATTCTACCGTGGAGTTGGCGTGCGAAGCACGCAATGCTTTTTGTGTTGAAGATACTCCCAATACGGGGGTTGGCGTGCGAAGCACGCAATGCTTTGTGTGTTGAAGATACTCCCAATACGGGGGTTATCGTGCGAAGCACGCAATGTTTTGTGTGTTGAAGATAAACCCAACACGGGGTTTGGCGTGCGAAGCACGCAATACGTTGTGTGTTGAAGATACTCCCAATATGCGGAATGGCGTGCGAAGCAAGCAATGCATTGAGTATTGAAGATAATCCCAACACGGGGGTTGGCATGCGAAGCAAGCAATGCTTTGTGTATTTGGAGATACTCCCAATACGGGGGTTGGCGTGCGAACCATTTTGCAGCTATTCAGCACCATCGTGAATACACCTATTTCCCAAATTGCTGGTTGAAACACTAAAACATAGGCCTATAAACTTAATTTTGGAAATTTGCTCAACTCACGTCAGCGGTTCAGTTGCGTGGTCGAATTATTCGCTTATTACTCAGGTGTTATGCCCAAACCAAACATAGAACGATTCACGGAATCTATTACTGTATTACATATTCAACAAATATAATGCGAATTTAAAATTACCAGTTTCTTAATAACTCGTTATTAGAGTTTATGTGCTGTTGATATTAAGACGGTATCGATTGTGTAGGCATTGTGGTAGGGTAGGGTAGGGTGGTATGAGAGGGGGTGGAGGGCAGTGAGTCACGGGCCACCCTCCTGACTACAACTAGCGTGGCTGTGTTGTTGTTGTGTATCAGCATTGTTAATAACATTGGTTTTGTTATACTTAACAGCGACTGACGGGCGCACGCATTCAGTTTGTAGTGAATGCAACATAAAGTGATATTACATTAATTGGTATCCGTGCTAGATATGAATGAATCAGTTATTGTCCTATTTAGGGCGAGATTCAAAGTCCTCTATTCCTCCTAACCCACTACAATGTATTACAGGAATTTACAAAATATTACTAAAACTACAAACCAATATATACACACATAAAACTTATTAAAAAGGATAATAAATTTTACAATTCTCTCGAACAATCATTTGTAAACAACTTAATTTGCAATATAATCTACCACGCGGCTGAACCGCTGACGTGAGTTGAGCAAATTTCCAAAATTAAGTTTATAGGCCGATGTTTTAGGGTTTAAACCAACAATTAGGGAAATAAGGCTATTCACGACGGTGCTGAATAGCTGCAAAATGATTCGCACGCCATTCCGCATATTGGGAGTATCCTCAACACACAAAGCATTGCGTGTTTCGCACGCCAACCCCCGTGTTGGGAGAATCTTCAATACAAAAAGCTTTGCGTACTTCACACTCCAACCCCCGTATATTGGGAGTATCTTCAGTACACAATGCATTGCGTGCTTCGCACCCCAACCCCACGGTAAAATCCACCACATGGCTTTGAATCGGGCACTTAGATGGTATTTTACGTTTTGGTCGATTTTGTGGGAACCAAGCGAGCTATAAGGACGCGTAAAAAAAACAAAATGTGCAGAATAACATCCTACATTTATATATTGTAGAAAAAACTCTAAAAAAGTTTCATTCTCGTAGCTTAAAATCTAAGACAATTGTTACTTCCGGACAAAAAACGTGCTTCCGGTTGTTGGATTTTTTGGCTAACGAACTCCTAGCGACGTAGACAACCAACATGTGTACCAAATTTGAACCAAATCGGACTTAAAATGCGGCCGCTAGAGTGCGAACACATATATACATAAACAAAAAGCTTGTTTTTCGAGAAACGTTCCGCTACTTTGTTGGGTACGCCCAGCTCCGTTGAAAAATAAATTACCATCACCTACTGGGAGACAATGGCTACCCTTTTCTGTTCGCCTAGGTGAAGCAACTTGTTGCCAAATATTTAATTTCCTAAATATTTTGACCAAAAAATTAAATTTAACTCCCAGTAATTATAACACACTAGCTCAATTAAACTGACTCTTTTTTTACTTTCTGTAAACCTCAGAGTTGTGAGTACACTGGAACCAACCTTGTAACGTAAATTATCTGAGCTTTAGTTTAACTTATAATTTAACCAAGTGCTAATATCTGAAATCATGGGGTACACTATTATTGGAAGTGCAAGACAGGTAATATAAAATCAAATTAATTTTGTTTTGCAAATTAAAACACGTTGAATTTATTCTCTTCTAAATTCAAACAGAAATTAAAAAATGAAACACTAAATATTTAAATTCTTTGGAAATTTTTCCCTTATACAACAAATTCAAAAATACTTAACTTAATCTAAAATGCAGAACTTTCTACGAATTTACTTATTTTGATAGTGGCTTTTATTTTATTTATGATGTTGGTTAATTAAATCTTTTTATTATTTTTTAGGCTTTTACTTTAATCAAATTTTAATTTAACTAGCGACTTGTAGGGGCAAATGCCCCTATCCTTCCCCTTACGTTCATATTAAAATTACACAATAAAGTAAATAATGAAAACACAAAAACTATAAAGGCTGTTAGCAAAAACCTATTCACATAACCTTAAAATATTTGTTTGTTTACAAATCATACTCAGCTGTTTTTCATTGCAATGTATTTATTATTGAGATTTTTATACTCAGCTGTTTGTCATTGCAATGTATTTCTTTAAAATATTTGATTGTTTACAAATTATACTCAGCTATGTTTCATTTCTATGTATTTCTTATGGAGATTTTTGGTAACTTTAAGTTCCTCAAAACCCATTTAAATGTTGTAAATTGATAAAACCCTATATTTTCCCCCGTTCCTTTATGTCAATACCTTTAATTTGAGCAATTTCCCAGCTATGTACGACCTTCCAAGCTCCCACAATCTTTCTCTCAAAATCCGGCTTACGAAATTATGTATATAGATTTAATGAAGTTAATTTGATACACCACAAGAGATTAATAAAATATCTAACACAGTATAATAAATAAATTTAGTGAATTTACTCTGGCAAAATCTTAGGGGAAATCTGTAACGTATTTTCGCTTTTCACAGACCTTATAATTTGTACCTGTATGTCCTTCGACTAGTGGTACTAAGTGACAAGTTGTCTGGTGCCTGTGAATTACAGATGTTTTCTTTCTGGAAGTCTGTGATCGCTGTATACTGTGAGCTCCGTGATGTCGGATGGCGGTGTTACAGATGTGTTCCTAAAGTTGGCTGATGGTCCTAGGTCCGTTCGTCCGGTTATCCCACGATGTCTAGAAGCTCATTTCAATTTACTCGAAAATTCGTAGCCTTTTATCCCGAATGACAGTTAATTTACTATGTCATTTACCCATTCCCTTAGAAAATTTTCTAAGTCCGAATTCTTCTCTCAAGTAGCGCAGATTCGTCTTGTAACTTCACTCACAGAAAAATTAATGTATGGTTTGTCAAGTATTAATGCTCGCTGATGATTTTTCTAAAAAGCCCCCGAGAGTCGCTGGGTACCCTGTATTTATACCCAGTTTCCCTCCAAATCAGGTATAGCCTCGCTGGTATTTTGCACCATTTTGTCGCATCCTCCAATTTGCGATTTATAAAAAAATTGTTTTCCTTTGTTATAGTATTAATTATTTTAATTACTTTTTTCCTTTATCATTTCTTTAATTATGAATTATTTCAATTAAAAACAATTTTTTAAAGTTGATTTCTCAGTTCCTAAACTTTGGCAATCCTACATCCCCTCTTCTCTCCATGCCTTCGTGCTCTGAGGTTTGCCGCGTTTTCTTAGTCGTTTCTTCTATTGTTATTGGATTTTCTTTAATAACTTTACTAATTTCCAACGGAATTTCCTGCTACTTGGATTTTCTTTCTTCCCACATGTTATTCTTTACGCACGAACTCGAATGGTAATAGTAGGACGTTTCGTTTTCATTTTCGCGTGTCCCGACCGCTTTGCGCAGATTTTTGCAACGCTATTTAGTTGAACCACTCGAAATCAATTATGAAAAAATCAAAATGGCTGTAACTCAAAAATTTAAAATACTCCCAAATATCGTTGTGTGGCACATCGTTTGAAAGCTTATTTAATTCTAAGTAAAAAAGTATAATAATTAAAATAAAAAAAAGTTGTACAGCAAAATGGACCAAAATCGGAAAACACGCTTTCGTTGTTTTTTGGCCGCCATTTTTAAACGGTTAAAGATATGGATGTGCAAATTTCACCGTTGGGTTCTTCTTGAAATTCTACATCGAAATGATGCATCACATGGCCACCTTCCTATTTAAAAAAAGTTACATTTAAAATGGCAGATCCAAGATGGCGGATACATTTTTTGAAATCCTATTAAAATAGTTTTTTTTACATAGAGTAGGTGCCTCAATCACAGCTACCTTAAAATTTTCCTTATATACGAAGTATTCAACCGGCTCAAGACTTAATTGTCACCCTGTATGTGAATACATTAATAGCATGCATTTCGTCTGTCCCTGTATATCGCGACTCGCAACAGGTGGTTAGGTTAGGCAACACAGCTGCCTGTGGATTAACGCTTTATCTGGGATTTACATGTTACAGATAAAATAGAAGGAGATAGATAAATATAGGCATGGTGGTCAAAAGTGATTCGTTAAAATCACATTAAAGGTATATTCAGTCAAAAGGATGTTCTAAATTTACCGATGTCGTCTTCGTTGACCAGACAACCAGAAAATGTATTGTTGATTGATAACCACGTGATTTCAAAAACTGATAATTTGTCGGCCACTTTTGTTGATTGATTGGTCGTTAAGGCTCTTTTCCACCCTGAGGAAAACTATGAGCGACTTTGAGTTGGGACGGGGAGAAGCGGGGGACGGACAATTCTGGACTGAAAAATAAGTCTCAGCGTCTGCTAATCGCCCACTTACCGTTCCCCTACTCTGAACACCTCTCAATACACGAGACCAGGGCTATAGAATACAAGGGCTGGACCAGTCCGCCAAGGAAAGCGTTCCCGCCACTGCCACTGTGATGACGTCACGGTGGTAACAACTGCTCCATTCCCAACGCTTCTTATAAGTATTTCTGCTACAATAATTTCAATTTCTTAGCAAAGCTGTAACATTTTTATGATGCGCTCTTCTTTAGTTTTATTATTGACACTACACAAATCAATAAATAGACTGTAAACAATAATTAGTCTAAAGATATAAGCAGAAGACAGGGTTACAATAAAACTAACTAATTCGTAGGTAATAAACCGATGTAGTGTACTAATGTTAACATACTTTTAATTTGATTCTCTGAAACATTTCTGAAAACTAAATACGAAATTGGACAAAATGTGCCACATTATTGAAAATATTTGTATTTATTATAATAAACCACCAAAACTTGAATGTCATACTGCAGTTTAATAAAACATGTGTAATACTTATAAAATAAAACAAATAAAAGTTATAAATACTTACACATAATGAGTAGCTTATATGCAGATATGCACATGACATAATAATTACTGCTGAAATAAAATATTTAAAAAAAACTGCTTTATAGAAATTTTCCTTTCCTAGGCCTTAGGGAAAAGTTAATTTAATAGTTGAATTTAAACAATTGAACTATTTAAATTTAAATCGATACTAAGCAATTTAATTTAGTAACTTAAAATTATGTTTTATTTTTGTCATCAATAATTTTATTACTCTAGGTTTAAATTTGATTATAATTATTTGTATATTATATATTTATTAATATCTAATTATTCTGACAATTTTAAGTGCATTTTGCTAGTAAAGATTTTGTTTAAACATTTTAACTTAAAGCTGCAGAAGAAATTACTTGAGGATCTTTTTAACTTTTTAACATAAAGTAATCTGGCTTGCAACTCTTACATTAAATAAATAATATTTTTTAATGTTTATTTTAATTTGAAGCTGATTACTTAAAAGTTTTTGTTTTTAAATTTTGAGTTATCAATAATTACCGGTATTCTAAGTTTAAATCTTATTATTATATATATATTATACATTTATTTATTTATGTCTCATCATTCTGAAAATGTTTGTTTTAATGAATTTTGTTAGTTAAGGTCTTTCTTGGAATATTCAAGTATCGCTGCAGACAATATTAGGCTACTTGATAATCTTGGTAACATTTCATAAAGTAATGTTGTCTGCATCGTAACATTAAATAAATAAATACCTTGCTAAACATATAATTTAGGGAATTGTGTGTATTGTATAATTTTTTAAAGAAATTCATGGAATGCCTCATCGAGAAAATTAGCCTGGAATGTGCACCAAAATGCGAAAATCACGCGGAATTAAATACTTCCTTTGAACACTTGTACTGAAAAAATAATTGCTCAATATTAACCAAATTCACTAAACAACTTAGGTGATTGTGTGTGTTTTGTATAATTTTTTAAAGAAATTCGTGGAATGTCTTCGAGAAAATTAGCCTTAAAGGCGAAAAAGGCGAAAATCTCGCGGAATTATATACCTTCTTTAAACACTTGTACTGAACAAAATAATTACTCAATAGTAACCAAATTTGGTAAACATATAATTTAGGTGGTTGTGTGTATTGCATAATTTTTTAAAGAATTATCATCTGCAACGTTATATCAAATAACACGTGAGAGCTAAGGCGAACCGTGCTTACGCGGCGTGTCATGGTACCAGAGTGACGTCACATAGGAGGGGGGCAAGAGGAAGGTTGGAACGTCGGTGAGCGTCAACATCAAAGAAGTGGACCAGCCCTTGTATTCTATAGCCCTGACACGAGACGACATTTTTAGGTTGGCTAGTAGCGCCACAGCCGGCATGGAACACAGGCAGTGTGATCGTTCAAACATGCATTTGTCACTTCTCGTTTAGGATTCTCTTTCTCTTTATGGATGAATAGTCATTAAAATAACTGTAAATAATTGCGAAGGCTTTAGTTTTTTTACGTGTAATATAAAAATATGGTAATTATCGTTTGAAAATCCCCAAAAATACCTTAAAAATAATACATGTTTAGCGAATTTCCATAGGAAAGATGAGCTATTGCAGTCGCAATTTATTTATTAGTATCAAAACCAATAGTTTTCAAGATTACTGAGATAAATAAATCACTAAAAATACTTTAATTAATACTTTCACAGTAAAGCAGGGCTAATCAAGCTCGTTTACTATAATTGAAATATTTCAACTGAAATAATATTGTACTTATATGGTACTTGCTACATCTACCTTAACGATGGTTGCAATTTATGTTTTTAAATTGAATAAAAACAATTAATTCTTGTCAGTTCTAAGTTAAAGCTATTTTCAGTGTGGAAGGGTGAAAGTAATTTAACAACAAATTAGCGACTCTGTTAACTGGGCTGGCAAACATGGGGGAGAATAGTAGACGGACTGCGCGGAACAAAAAGCGTTCGTTTTGCTAAAACCTAAATAACCGAGAACACAGGGAAAGTGAGAGTCTGACCATATATCAAGAAGGAAACTAAGATAATTGCCAATTTAATCAACTTTAATGCCATAAAAACCGAGAGGAACGTTGAAGTTTTTATACAATTTATATACATAATAAATGAAAGCAAGGTTTGTCCAAGTATGCAGCTATAACTCCGCAAGAAGTCACCTCAGCCCCATATAGTCCAGTCAATAAAGGGTAAAAGTAGTTCTATGTTGGAAGTAATTAGTGAAAAGCTGAAATTTTGCAAGATGTTACAATAATATAAGAGGAGTATTTACACAAAAGTCCCGCCCCTCCCCCTCTTGCCTCCTCCTTAAAGTTCACTTTTGAAAGACTTTTTTATTTTGTCAATATATAAGAGATAAAAAGCGATAGAGTCATTTTTATTTCGTTATTGTAATCCTTATAATATTCTCTATCAAAAATCTTCATTGCGTTTAAGCTATAAAACAATTATTTACAGTGTATTTTTAAATTTAATGTTAAAATTTAACTTTGCCTTTAACTTTAAATTTAATGTTTCAGAATGTTCGAGTATATTGTAAAATATTTAAAAATGTTCAAGGATTTTTACATTGTTCCTGAATGTTATAGGCGCTTGAAGAATATTATAGAATCTTCCAGAAGGGTCGAAAATGTTCCAGAATGTTATAGCATCTTCCAGAAGGTTCAAGAATGTTATAGAACCCTCTAGAAGGTTCGGCAAAGTTCCAGAATGTAATGTAATCTTTTAGAAGGTTTGATAATGTTCTAGAATGTTGTAGAATCTTCCAGAAGGTTTGAGAATGTTCCAGAAAATGGTATAGATTCTTCCAGAAGGTTTGACAATGTTCCAGAATATTATAGAATCTTCCATAAGGTTCGAGAATGTTATAGAATCTTCCAGAAAGTTTGAGAATGTCCCAGAATGTTATAGAATCTTCCATAAGGTTCGAGAATGTTCCAGAAT
>JAGFPH010006155.1:24363-44804 GCA_018207615.1 Philaenus spumarius | reverse complement strand
TAGAAGGTTCGAGAATGTTCCAGATTGTTATAGAATCTTCCAGATGGATCGAGAATGTTCTAGATTGTTATAGAATCTTCCAGATGGTTTGAGAATGTTTCAGATTATTATAGAATCTTCCAAATGATTCGAGAATGTTCCAGATTGTTATAGAATCTTCCAGATGGTTTGAGAATGTTCCAGACGGTCCTGGACTAACGAATGAAATTTCTGTTCCGTAACGTTCGAAAAAATGTACTTCGAACGTTGGATTTTTTGGCTCGCAAACTCGTCCGAGAGACTTAGACAACCAACTTGTGTACCAAATTTGGTCCGAATCGGACTTAAAATGCGGCCGCTAGAGCCATTTATACTACAAACGTCTCCCCCGCTATAGTTTTCATTAATACGCAAATAGCATACCTTCTACGGTAATTTGAAATAACCTAACGGTTTTGCTATTTTGCCTTTCCTTATAATATGCCCTGGCTAAGATGATTGTGAAATGTGTATAGCCTTTGGCTACCGGCACCTAAATGGAGCCGATTTTCTACCTCGTTCCCAAATATTTCACAAGTCAATTTGACCCCTGTTTGGTAAGAAGGGTTGCTAACTATAAAGTATTTAATTCTATTGATTTAAAAGATTATTATCACCAAATCCCTTTATTACCAGAAAAGAGACACGCTACGGCTTTTGAAGCCTACGGTAAATTATATGAATTTAATAGAATTCCTTCTGGCATCACGTCCGTTCAGGAGTTATGAGTGACATCCTGGTGGAAAATGTGTAAGAAATCCTAAATTGGAAACATATATCGATTTATACGGAACTCAACAAATATGTTTCTACCAGTGCTGAACTCGAATCTTAATTTTTTTAAATTGCCTGTAAGGCTAACAAGAGACGAGACACCGGTGTACGGGACACTCTCCGGTGTCCCAGCTTCTCGCAGGGAGAGACACCGTAGAGCCACAGAATCTGGTAGCGCGCTACTCAGTGTCTCATCTGTTGACACACATTTAATTGATAGTACATTTAGTGTCCCGTACACTAGTGTACCGTACACCGGTGTCTCGTCTGTTGTTAGCCTAATGGTAAGGTTAAATCCCGATGTTTGTTTATTTTGCGAGCGAAGCTGAGGGCACTTGCTATACTTGATTTTATTTAGAGAAATAGTTTGTGTATTTGTTCGTTTTTGAGTAAAATCGAATGTATCGCCAAACCTGTAACACGGGCTTTGTTGGGGAAGGTTTTTAAAAATATGGTTGAGAAGTAGGCAAAGTAAATCAGTAAATGTACCTTATTTTATACCTTATTTTTATAAAACGTATATAATTCAATTGACAGAACTTGTCTAAATGCTTTGCGAAGTGCAAGCAATAATTATCAAATAAGAAAGGACAAGGGCAAGGGTTGGAGGGGATGAAGCATTAAGGGTAGGTAGACACGCGATGTCTAAGGTAACCCAATACATCATGTGTTATATTTACATCCGCCGAACAAATGGTGTTTCCTGTCAAAATGTAAATTGGAGTAAGTGTATTTCGTATTTTACTTAAAGAGTAATTCGAGTAGATGGCAATAATGATTACACAAGTTTATTACCCTGTTAGGTTCGTTACAATCCTTACAATAATGATTTTACTGTAATATCGGTTTCAACATCTGTGATTTCATCATCACAGTATAAATATTTGCATCCGATCAATAATAAAACTCCTAACAACAAAAACAAAATGTAATATGTTCCCATCGAATAAATTTGAATACACATTGAACAAAGAATTGGCAAAACTCGATATTGTGCCAACTTACATAACTTAAGAAAAGCTCTGAGGCAGTAACAAGTTGTTAAAATAACATGTCAACAAAATAACATGATCCAACGGTCCAAAATTATATATTGCACAGGACGAACATTCACAAAAAGGTTTACAGAACATCTTCCTAAGTCTAAAACAGCCGAACAAAGGTACAACTTTGCCAAACATTTAATAGATGAGGACCATCTTACAAAAATATCCAGAAAAACCTAAATATTTTACATAAGTGTTAAAAAGACCACCTTCTTAATACACTCGAGCAATTAAAATACAGAATGTTCATAAATAACCCCCCCTCATTATTGAAGTTATACTTCTTTGCGCCCGTTGTCATCGGGATGGGGTGTCCTCATCCGCGTCACGCGTTAGGAGTAAAATCCGGAAAGTGCCTTTTTATACCTTTCTTCAAATATTCGTATACTTTCCTATACTTCAAATCGTCGGATTGATTTGAAACTTTGCACACTTATCAAGGACCGATGACAATGCAATATTAATTTTGTTGGGTGTAGTAAGTGAGCACTGATCATGGTCCCCAGAACACGACGTGATTTTCAACCCCCTTCAAAACGTCGGATTGATTTGAAGCTTTGCACACTTATCAAGGACCGATGGCAATGCAATATTAATTTTGTGGGTGTAGTAAGTGAGCACTGATCATGGTCCCCTGAACCCTGTTCGGCAGTCTTTAAACATTTTATATGCAGGATGATTCACGACGATATGCAGAAACTTTGGGAGCTCATTCATTTAGTTGGGTGTAGTAAGTGAGCACTGATCATGGTCCCCAGACTAACTGTGACCAACCAAACAGATGCAACGATAGTATTCATAAGCGTATGTAACAATGAAGGAAAAAATGGGATATTAATTTTAAAATATGCCTTCAGTGTTGGTTAGTATTTTTATAAAAGAATAGGCTATCATCTACAAAATCGTAGGGCTTCTCTAAGTTACGACTAGTTTTTCCCAAAATATATTAAATCAATAGTAGGTCTACCTGTCTATACCATTTGATGGCCAAAGAAGTATAACGTCTGGTCCGACGCAGACCCATTTACTTTTTTTTTGTTACTGAAAATAAGTTAACAAAACTTTGTACATATTTTGTGTTGCATCACAGGACACATTTTTTGACACATCTGACCCTCTATGTTTTTGGGGTGCAATGGGGGGCAACGGGATTACAAATTTCAAATATAAAGGTAGGTCATGTAATACACCTTTGAAAAGCTTATTGAAAGAGAAACACAATGGCGCAAACTAGAGCTTAATATCTTGTTTCGTCGGGCAATCAAATTTTTGGAAAATAACATACAACCTACTTTTTTCTAATATTAACAAATTAATAACCTGCTTTGATGCTAAGATAACAATATCATTTTCCAGAACTTTGATTGTACATTACATTATTAATTAACAAAATTCGCCCCGATGTTTTAGTGCTATCAAGTGATTCGACTGAAAATAATGTTTTCGTCTTGTATATAAGGAAATATATTTAATAACAAGTAAAACGGTATAATTTAAAATTTTTGTCACCTTCGATGGTGTCTTTTTGAAGATTTTCACCTCCGGGAAAAAACCTTCGAATTATAAGTTTAGATATTCTTGATCGATTTCCTGCAAATTTCAAAAGATTATCTTCAAAGTTCGATGAAAGATGAGTTACATTGAAGAGGACTGTGTGGGGCTGTTTTGTTCTGGTATTGCACACCCCTAAGGGTCTGCTGTAGTGGCGGCCATCTTGGATTTTTATCCCATGAGCAATGTTAAAATTCAAACCATTTATTTCGTTTACTTTTAATCATAAAATTGTTTGCAAGGTCTCATTTTAAGCACAGTCACAATACGCATCCGTCTTGCAATTTACATTTTTACTTTCTCCGCCCTATACGTAGTATATGGAGAAAGTATTGTTTTCGTAAAAATGTTCGAATTTGAATTTTCAGTTGAATTATCTGTTTTGGTGCTCCCAGAACCCCAAAAAATTGTTTAGTGCAATTATCTGTGTTGGTGCTCCCTGAACCCAAAAAATATGTTTATTGGAATTTTTTGTATTGGTGCTCCCTGAACCCAAAAAAGTGTTTTTAGAGTGGTGTCTGTCTGTCAGTCTGTCTGTATGTATACACGACCAGAGAGGACACTATTGGTCCGATTTTCATGAAATTTGGTATGTAGGTACTAAACCCTAATATCTCCAGGCGTTTTTTAATTTTTAAAATTTTTAATTTTTAAGGGAAATTTACCCCTAAAAACCCATAAAAAACGACAAAAATGCAAATTTCTCAAAAACGGCTCTAACGATTTTGATCAAATTTTCAGTATTTATAGTGCTTAAGATGCCAAACAAAATTACACCACCCGCTTTTATCAAAACTTCGGCGTTTTATAATTATGGGGAAATGTTTAAAAATAAACAAGTTTGTGTTGTCGATCTAGCATCGCGTCAGCGGCCGAACGGGGTAGCACCACGGTAGCGAGCACGGCCAGTAATTCAAAGGTCGCGCGATCGAATCCCGCCTGGGACAATAATTTTTTTATACGATTGACGTAGGTAGAATATTATTTTTTTGTTTTGTTCTAAAAAGTAGTAAATAAAATGATTAAAAACAATATTATTTTGACTACAGTAAGTTGGGAGAAAGTTTGTGTCAGTTAACTGATACCGTTTATTATAAATGCTTTTGATTTGTTATGTAATTGACATTTTGTAAGTACAAAGTTTGAATTTTTTTCCAAACACAATAAAAAAATTATAATGAAAAATAATTTGCAAGCCAGACCCGAAATTTTATAAAGAGTATTCAGTTTTTTTTTCAACACTCAATTACAAAAGATAGACTTATAAAATGGTTTGAAATGAGGCAATGTCAAAGAGTTCAGAAATTGCACTGTTTAGATAGGGATACAGTGAGAAGCGGTTGCGTTTCCGGTTGCTTTGTCGTTTACTGGAGCAGACCCTAAGGTGGGGGAAGGGTGAAGGTGTTCATTAACTATTTAGTAATTTGAAAATATTTTGCACAATAATAATACATGTAAGAAAATATACCATTCGATGTTTCCCTCAGTGTTGAGAAAAGGGGTTGGCGTGCGAAACACGAACGCGTGTCTCCTGGTAAATGATACAAATTGGAACTTCACCTTTGAAACACCCAGTACTTCCAACTGTTTACGTTTTAAACGGGTTACAAAGCGTCCACTCGAAACAAGAGACATTATTGTTTATGTTATAGTTTTCCATTCACTAATCCACTTACCCGGCTCCACGGCCAGAGTATAGGTCTAGGCTACGCAATCGATTGTTTACTCTGTCCACATGTTGCCCGCCGATGTTTTCCGACGGGCTAGTATTTTTTGCGGAATGACTCTTCGAAGGGTGGCCGTGCTTTGGGGGAGGGGGTTTGGTAAATGGGGTGGGGGGGAGAGTACCGTAGTTTAATTGAACACAGTGTGATTACGTTAGGCCTCTATCATTGTTGTGTCGTGCGTCGGTGTCTGGTCCTAGTGTCGTTTGCTTTACCACCGCGTAGTGTTTTCTTGTTTCGTCCGACAATTTTATTGCTTTACAACGTCCAAAAATTTCGATGTATTTATTGTGATAACCTCAAAAATCTCAGTGTTTTCATCGCGAAACCGTTTTGTCAGTGCGTTTCGTTTCGTTCAAAACATAACCTCAAAAGAGTCAAACGTTTTCTCGAGTATTTATTTGGTAAACTTTTGTTTACCGAGTGGTGTTTTATTTTGTTCCATAACCTAACAGCCGTAGTTCATTGTTGTGTCGAATAACCGTTTAAATAAATCGTCGTGATATTATTTCAACCGTGCGAAACATAAACATAACCTCAAAAGGGTTAAATGTTTCTTGTGTTAATTTGGTAAACTTTGTTTATTGAGTGATTCGTTTTTATTTTGTTTCATAACCTAACAACCGCAGTACATTGTTGTGTTGAATAATCGTAGTGATTTTATTTTACCTGTGCACAACGCAAACATAACCTCAAAGTAGTAAACTTTGGTTTTCTTCAATATTCGTACTACGTATAGTTAAATTAATTTCACAACCTCAAAACACCGATCAGTTTTGTGACAAATAACAGCTCTTTAAATGAATCGTGATTTTATATAAATTGTGCAATAAATTAAACAGTTTTCTCAAATATCCATACTTGTCCAGTTCCGTATAACTTTGTTTATCTAGTTTCTTAATCTCAAAATCACAATTTAGCGTTTCTGATAACCATAATTAAGTGATACAATTTACCGTTTAACATAACCTCAAATTCGTACTCCACTGTGTCGAACTCAATCAATTGTTGTGTTTTTATTTGAATTGTTTCCAACGTAAACATAACCTCTAAGCTGTAACGTTGTGTTTCTACATTGCGTTGAATGAACTGATGTACCTTTACGATCTAGTTCATGTGTGGTGCTCTTTGGACTGAATAATCTTAGTTCGTTTAAATGTGTTGAATTATTAGGTTCGGTGTTGTTTTTACATTTTTTGGAACCATACTTATATAAGTCTTGGATTTTGCATCGATTTCGTAGTTACGTTTTTATTTTTTTAAATATAAGCTTTCTATTAAACTTACAAGTGCGAAAAGTTTGTGATCAATTGATACTATATTTTTTATAAGATTTTAACAATTTTTACTACATAAAACGTAACAAAGTTTCCATCCATTTGATAAAAAAAGTGAATTTGTATTTTTCTAAAAACTATTTTTCTACTGCTACAATGCTTATTCCATCGTCGCCGCATCAGTTTAACGGTCAAAATTGTAAACTCTCCTCCGGCATTCTAGAGTCGAACAATAAGAACAGCAGTGCGTGCAGCATGAAGTCGAACTCTCCGGTTCCGAGTTTGGATCCTGGGAACGGCGCCGTGAAACTGTTCATCGGGCAGATCCCGAGGCATCTCGAAGAAGACCAGTTGCGGCCGTTGTTTGAAGAGTTTGGACACATTTACGAGTTTACAGTGCTAAAGGATAAATTCACAGGGATGCATAAAGGTGAGGGAAATAGAACCAGGTGGATGTTGTAGTGTCGATGTGTAGGACTTTGTTATACAGACGGATTATATATAGTCCAGTGATTATAGATATTTTGATCAACAAAATTATTAAGGGGCTGGATTTTGGTGTACATGGGTTTTTTTAAGATGTGCTGAATTCAAAAATATCATTTTTTTATTTACCCCTTTGATAGGATTTTAACCACTTAGAGGAATAGATTATAATATTTTCAATTTACAGGGTGTTCCAGAAGGAACGTATACTTCAGAAATTGAGTATATAGCTAAAAATAATTCAACCACGCAGCTGAAACGCTGACGTGAGTTGACAAAATTTCCAAAATAAGTTTATAGGCCTATGTTTTAGGGTTTCAACCAACAATTTGGGAAATAGGTCTATTCACGACGGTGCTGAATAGCTACCTATGTGTACGAAATATATTAGTAGAATTTGTGTGCGCCTAAGCCTCCAGCTTCAACTCACGCGCTCCTTCGTTACACTTGCACCTCAATCTTGTGGCCTCGGGTTTGAGCTTCGCTTTGCTCGCAGCGTAAAAACTCGCCCGTCGGCCTCGGATGAGAAGATGCCTCCAAGGTAAAATCCAACACGTGGCTTTGAACCGAGTACTTTTATGGTATTTTACGTTTTCATCGATTTTTGGGGAACGAAGCGAGCTCTAAGGTCGCGTAAAAACCAAAATGTGCAGAATAACATCCTACATTTATATTTTTAGAAAAAAACTCTAAAAAAATCATTCTCGTAGGAAATATCTCAAAAATAGTTACTTCCGGTAAATAAACGTACTTCCGGTTGTTGGATTTTTTTGGCTAACGAACTTGTCTGAGAGACGTAGATAACCAACATGTGTACCAAATTTGGAACAAATCGGACTTAAAATGCGGCCTCTAGATTGTGAACACATGCATAAATAAATATATACATATATATGTAAAGAGTAGCAGCCAAATGGATTACTTTTTGACGGCCGCCAAATTGTTAGGTGTATATATATATATATGTGATAATGATCATTTATATAATATAAATGATTTTTAATGACACCAATAAACATGTTTTGGGGACCATGATCGGTGCTCATTTGCTACTCCCGACCTTAGGTCTTACCGTAAGGTACACTGCAATAGCTCATTTTTCCTACGGAAATTCGCTAATAAGAAAACATTTTCATATGAACTAGGTCCCGAAAGGCTTCCTTTTCCGGATATCCGCCATTTTTTTGACACAATCATTAATATCTAGAGAAATTTTGGACAGATTGAGTTCAAACTGCGCATGAAAAATAAATTCAAGAATAAAATGTTTTCCGAAAATGCTTCGTTTTCCAGATACCGCCAATTTGTTTCTTTTACAAAATAGTTCATATCTAGAAAACGGTTTTACTGATTGAGTTTAAACTGGGCATGAAGGTTATCCTATCAATGATCCGTCTTAAGAAAAATGAGCGATTATATCCAATCATGCGTTTCAAAATGGCGACTGTTTGAAAATGTAAAACCAAAATTACTCAAAAACCGTACATTGGACCAAACAATTTCAAGATACCTTTTATGTAGCTCTTTTGATTTGCTATCGGGTCGTATAGCTGTCTAAACAATCGGATGGAGGATAATAATTATGTTATTTGCAATAATTGGTTTGTTTTACCCTACATCGTGTACCAACACAGCAAACACAACAATATTGTGTGTAAATATGCTGTTACTTGCTGGCCCGATCCGGCTTTGCACGGATAGACAAATCAAAGTTAAATATGTGGATTTTTAGTAACTTTGACCCCCAAAACACCTCTAAAATTTTGAATTTTTTGAAAATCTTTCTTAGCGAGCACCTACGGCCCTAGAGGAAGCTACATACCAAATTTCATTCCAATCCGTTCGGTGGTCTTTGAGATTTCGTGATGAGTGAGTCAGTGAGTGGTATTTGGATTATATAATATATAGATTATCTTTAACTTAAGTATTATCCTTTACCTGATTGTTTTGACAGTTACACCATCCAATAGGGAATCAAAAGGGTTACAAAAAAGGTATCTTGACATTTTTTGTTAAAATGTACGGTGTTTGAGTAATTTAGGTTTGAAATTTTCAAACAGTCGCCATTTTGAAGCGCACGATTGGATATAATCATTTATTTCTCTTAAGATAGAACATGGTTAGGTTAAACTTCATGCCAAGTGTGAACTGAATCGGTCAAACATTTCTCTAGATATGAATTATTTTGTATAGGGCTTAACGCGTTCACTGCTAAGGACGCACGTGTGAGCTTGACACTGAACACTATGAGAAGCGGCCGACGCACAGTGCATTGCACGCCAACCCCCCCGTATTTGGAGTATTTTCAATACACAATGCATTCTGTACTTCGCACGCCAACCCCCATATTTGGAGTATTTTCAATACACAATGCATTGCGTGCTTTGTACGCCAATTTTAAGCATATATGATATGGACGCGCATGTGCGTCCGCTTTAAAATATTAGTGATTATTACGTAGAAAGGTTAAAAAATAAAAAAATAAAGTAATTTCTACTCATTTAGACTATAAATATAAAAAAAGGTCAGCTCCTAGCATAGCAAATACGAAATTTGCAGCAAAACATGTTAAGCAGTGAACATGTTAAGGAGTACCCTCCCCCCCCTCCTTTGGCAAAAGGGATCCAGTGAAATATTAACCCAACAGCATAGAATCTGTACCTTTACACCGTCAGTGAATACACAAATACCTATAACAGTCCTAGAGGCCGCATCAACAAGTGACCCAGCAGCTCATGCTTGAACTCTTGTAAAAAATAAAATAAGTATATGTAAAATGAAACGGCACATAACATTTTAAATCATATTTTAGTGCTAATCTCTTTAAAGAAAAATACCTGACTATAAATTAATAATATACTGTACATATTTTCCTTTCCTTGGGAGCTAGGGGGTGGGGCCGTTGCCCCTTCTGCCCATGATAAACTGGAACTAAATATCACTAATCTGTGGCCTACCCCAATGGAATTTAGATTAATCTCTATTCAACAGTTACTATCCATCTATGAATACAGAAAAACATGTTGGCCAACATGTGCAACTTAAACAATGCAAGTCAGCTAGTGCGTTTGTTTGGTTTTGTTGTTTTGAAGTTGGTAGAAGTTACTGTTAATGTTTCATGTTCCATTCATGTTTTTATCACGATTATTTAGCGTTTTGTATTTATTATTTATTTAGGGAAACGACGAAGGAAGCGGGAGCTACCAGACTATATTAGTGATAAAATTAAATTTGTTATTTTCTTTAGCTTTTTTGGATGTTAATATTTTACAAATACTCATTTATCCATTATAAAGAACCACACATTGATGGTGTGTTGGCTTCTGTAAAATTTATTGTATTGAAATATTTAATCTAAACAATTTACTTTGGTTTCAGGTAAGAAAAAGCTGCAGGCATTCTCAGCCTTTAGTAAGTACTCCTTTACTTTTTATTGTTCCACAGGTAGTGATGTGGGCCGGGCATATGCCCAGTGGGCTGGTCGTTTAAAAATGGGCATATGCCCGGGCATTTGCCCAAAGCGATTTTAAGCCCCCAAAAACTGGGCGTTTATAAAAAATTTAGTTTAAGGCAGTTTTAACTATTATATTGCATGTTTTAATTATTATAGTTCATGTTTTTAATCTTTAACTGCCTTCAGTGCTTAGTTGTGTTCTTAAAATTAACATTTTAAGGGAGGGGGTCATTATCAAAGAGATAAGTTGACAAACAACTTAAGCCATTAAAATAAACCCTAAAACTTGTAATATTTTCAATGTGGTGTTTTGAATAAACATTTTATTGCAAAATTGTTAAATAACTAATTTAACTAATTTAATTGCAAGTTTATCTAATTTACTAACTGCTACTTAAGCAGGTTTCTACTCTGGAAGTCATAAATGTGTGCATAAGGTAAATTTATAATGAATCAACGAATAATTGAATTTATAGTTAAGTATTAAGGATTTGTTAGTAAAAAAGTGCTTTTTAACAGCTTTGTATTTCAATAACATGAAAAGGCACTTATAAAATAATTATTTTCATTTTGCTTTTATATGGTCCAACACTGGTTTAAAAAAATATAACTTATATAATTATGTTTGTTGTACAATCATTCATGTTTTTACTTAGGCCTACCAATTTTTACCAAAAAACAACCAAAACAAACCTTTCACTTGAGGTAGGTAGGATAGTCAAGAATTAAGGTTGTAGTTACATATGAAAAAGATGGATGATTGTGGAGGCTTTGTGTCTAAATTATTGCCCCTTGTTGACAAGTGAGAGTCAATAGTTCCTACCAATAAAATAACATATTATACAAGTAATTATTTATTTTAATATAGGCTTTTATGTAAATATGTATAATAAGAGGTTTAAAAAGTTATTTAGAAGAGTGGTCTTCAAATTAGTTTCCATTAATTAGGTTTATTAGCCTTTAACTGGATAAACGCCCGGGCGCTTATGGATTTTGGGCGTTTATTTGGGCATATGCCCTGGGCATTTGCCCCGACATTTAAACGCCCGGGCGTTTTACATCACTATCTACAGGGGCACTAGAACCCTTTAGTTTTGTCGCGTCAGTGTGTGAAAACCTTAACGTGACTATATTTTACCACCTGTGATTTTACAAGCGGTGCTTTTGGTAAACCCGAATGCAGAAATTAAAATAATTCGATCACGCAGCTGAATCGCTGACGTTAAATGAGCAAATTTCCAAAATATTTACGTTTTAGGGTTTCACCCAACTATTTGAGAAATCGGAATACTCACGAAGACGCTGCATAGCTGCTTGCGCGTATGAAATATATTAGTAGAATTTGTTAGCACCTCAGCATCCAGCCTTAGCTTCGGTTAAATTTTAACCCTACTTATACAGTTAAGTTATGTGTACTAATTGGTTTGTTCAACCCGGCATCCTATACCAACACAGTAAACACAGCAATATTGTATGTACATTTGCTGTCATTATCTTTAACTTAGCTGTTATCCTTCATCCGATTGTTTTGACAGTTACACCATCCGATAGGGAATCAAAAGGGCTACAAAAAAGGTATCTTGTTATTTTTCGTTAAAATGTACGGTTTTGGAGTAATTTAGGTTTGAAATTTTCAAACAGCCGCCATTTTGAAACGCATGATTGGATTTAATCGTTTATTTTTCTTGAGGTATATCATTGATAGGTTAAACTTCATGCCAAGTTTGAACTCAATCAGTCAAACCGTTCTCTAGATATGAATTATTTTGTACAAAAAACAAAATGGCGGATATCTGGAAAACGAAGCGTTTTTGGACCTATGTTTATATGAACTTTTTTCATTATTTTTACTAGTAAAATGAGATGTATAAGTGTGGGGATAACTTCGTGAATCACCCTGTATACAGTATTGTTAACTTTACAAAAAAATTACAAGAAACAAAATATTTTTCTTTTTTAACGACAGACAAAATGCTTTTTTTGTAGTTTCAGTAGGTCACAGGATAACTAGTTATCGACAAAAAACATAATTTCTTGGTAATTAATTGTCTACAACAACCAAAATTAGCCTAAAACCACAATTTTTTAAAATTGAACAATTTGTGTATTTATTTTTCTAGCAGGCTGTCAGATTCTACATGCAAAAATAAGTCGAAAATGTAGTATAACACTTTTTCGATTTCGGCTTAGTTTAGCCGTAATTCGCTTGTAATTACCAAGAAATTAGGTTCAAGGGCTTCAAATTTAGTGTCTAGTAAAATTTTGTTTCAGTAGCTGGTTTTCATGGAATTTGATTTAAAAATTTTTAAATGGCCGCCATTTTGAAATTTGATGAGTCTGATCAATGATATTTTTTGAAAATGTTTATAGCTATAAAGTTAAAGGGTAAGCCAAGTTTCATAAAAATATCTCCAAGGGCTTTTGAGTTATTGATTATTGAAAAACAAAATACAAAATGGCGGATTACTGTTAAACTAAGCCGAAATCGAAAAAATGTTATACTACATTTTCGATTTATTTTTGCATGTGTAATCTGAATCTGCATAGCCCGCTACAAAAATAACTAAAAACATGATGATTTTAGGCTAATTTTAGTTGTTGTAGACAATTACCAAGAAATTATGTTTTTAGTTTTTTGTCGATAACTCGGTTATCCTTTGACCTATTGAAACTACAAAAAAAAGCATTGTGTCTGTCGTTAAAAAATAAAAATATTTTGTCTCTTGTAAATTTTTTGTAAAGTTAACGGTTTTCAAGATATTCCACGTTAAAAATTTGTAACGGCCGCCATTTGAAAATTATAAAAATAAATTCTTTGTGTTTGGTATACTTGTTAATCGTAACATATAAAATGCTTATTCCAAATTTGAACTCTATATCTTATCTATTTCCAGAGTTACAGTGAGTTTTTGTAAAAAAACAAAATGGCGGATTACGGCTAAACTAAGCCGAAATCGAAAAAATGTTATACTACATTTTCGACTTATTTTTGCATTTAGAATCTGAATCTGCATAGCCCGCTACGCTTTACTGAATCACCCATATGTATATATGTGTTCGCACTCTAGCGGCCGCATTTTAAGTCCGATTTGGTTCAAATTTGGTACACGTGTTGGTTGTCTATGTCGCTCGGACGAGTTCGTTAGCCAACAAAATCTAACAACCGGAAGTACGTTTTTTTACCGGAAGTAACTATTTTTTTAGATTTTTACTACAAGAATGAAATTATTTTACAGTTATTTCTAAAAATATAAATGTACGATGTTATTCTGCACATTTTGTTTTTTTAAGCGACGTTATAGCTCGCTTGGTTCCCCCAAAATCGAACAAAACGTAAAATACCATACAAGTACCCAATTCGAAGCCATGTGGTGCAAACTGGCGATGCCACTAGGCGCGAACAAATTGAATATTGCGTACACACAGACAGCTGTTCAACGCCTTCGTGAGTAGACCTATTTCCCAAATTGTTGGTTGAAACCCTAAAACATAGGCCTATAAACCTATAAACTTAATTTTGGAAATTTGCTGAACTCACGTCAGCGGTCCAGCTGCGTGGTCGAATTATTATTTAGAATTGCAAAAGTAGGACATACCATGGAAAATATTAGATGTATGTAATACACATCCATATTAATTAAGTTTCATATTAGTTTCATGAAAAATATAATTAGTAAATATTATTATTATTAAAACTATTTGATTGATTTCGAACAAATTTGCACCGAACATATCAATTAGGCCTGTATAGAATCACGAAAAAATGTTTTGAAAATTTTTGAAATACAACCCGTTTTTTGGTCAAAACCCCCAAAAAACAGTTATTATTATTATTATTATTACTATTACCTAAACGAGAATGTTTAGAAAGATATGGTTTTTGCATATGGTAGGGTACATTAAGAGCTACAAATAAGCTAAATTTTATCAAAATCGTTAAAGCCATTTTTGAGAAATTTTGATTTTTTTGCCATTTTTGGTGGGTAAAGCCCCTTAAAAATAAAAAATTTGAAAAAAAATTATAAAAACCAATGTAGATATTCCAGAACTTCACCTACATACCAAATTTCATCAAAATCGGACCGTTGGTATGGTCTCCAGCTCTGTACACATCCTTACAGACACACGAGCAGACTTCACCAAAAAACCACTTTTTTGGGTTCAGGGAGCACCAAAAAAAATAATTCCACTAAAAATATTTTTGGGTTCAGGGAGCACCAACACAGATAATTCCACTAAACATTTTTTGGGGGTTCAGGGAGCACCAAAACAGATAATTCCACTAAAATTTCAAACTCGAAAAATGATGACGAAGGAAAACGTAATATTATTAATCAAACGGAAATCAACTAAATCAAAAGCATTTCAATACAAAAAACTTTTAAATCAGATTAAATAACTACAAATTCAAAAATAAACTTAATAAATATTTTAATAACTTATAATCTCTTTGTAAATTTATCAAACGGTTGAATCACATGTTTCACGATTCAAAAAAGGTTTAAATATTCAATAAGCCTTTGTGTTGTGTTACGATCTATGACGGTACGTCATTAATTAAATTTAAAATACATCGATGCAGTGTATTGGTTTATATTGCAAATCAATTGCATATACATTATACACATCCTTTGTGCAATACTAGGCCTATGGTGAATTTAATGTCTGCTGTAATATTTTTTGTTTTTACTTCGTGAAAAGTCTGTAAATATTAATACAAACATGTTCATTTCCAACATTATATTTGTATTGAAAGCATATTAAAATAGTACATACGGTTACAATTAACTAAATCCTACTAAAAGCTAAAATAGGAAGCTAATGGAAATATTACACACAACACTTACACGAACACAAAAGTTAAAAAAATCTATTTTTGTGATTTGTTTTGTGTTCTTGTAAGTGTTGTGTGTAATATTTCAACGGTGTTCATTTGAACGGAACTTTTATATAGTGGAAGATTTGATAATGGTCTGATTAAGAGGTCGAAATCGGTCATCCACAAAAGATAACGAATAAAGGTATAACGAATAGGAATTGTCGTTTTCAAAAGGTTACCTAAATTATTATTATTAAAAATAAAACTGACATTAGTAAAAATGAAAGTGTATACAGCGATATTCTAGTAGCGCTAGAGCGCTTTACTAGTGTAAGGCCAGGCTTCTCAAGGTTGGCTCCGCTCAATGGATTCGATCTACCCGAATGGTATTTCACCCGGTCTGCTCCAGTAAACGAGAAAGCGACTGGAAACGTCATCGCTTCTCTCTATACCCGTTTTTAAACAGTGCAATTTCATGCAGCTGAGCGCTTTGACATTGCCTCATTTCAAACCATTTTATAAATCCATCTTTTGTAATTGCGTGCTGAAAAAAAAAACTGAATATTCTTTATAAAATTGAGGATCCGACCTGCGCTTTACTTTTATTTATAAACTTTTTAAGGTGTGCAGATAAAAGTTCAAATTTGGTACTTCAAAAATGTCAATTATGTGAGAAATGAAAAAAAATTGTTTAATGTGAAAAAGAAAACGGACGCGTATTGTGACTGCGTTTAAAAAGAGACCTTGCAAACAATTTTATGATACAAAACAAACGAAATAATTGGTTTGAAATTTAACATTGCTCTTACGGGATACAAATCCAATATGGCCGCCACTCCAGCAGATCCTTAAGTACCCTCCTCTCATCTTGCTGTCGGGTAGGTCCAGCAATGCCTATTATTGGTGGTCCCAGAGCAAAATTTGAGTCTGAGTTTAGGACAATGTTTTTAGAGGAAATCTCGCACAATCAGAATAATTTCCAACGCCCTTAGAGGGGTTTCACCTATCTAACAAGACTAAACAAATAACGTAAACTTAATAAATTAGATAATCCCTTACATACGCGTAATCAGGGGGGAGGGGTTTGGGGTTATAACCCCCCCCATTGAAAAAATATTTCGGTCTTTGTTTATATTAAAATACCTAACTTGTTTTCAACACCTTTGCAAATGTTAAGCTACAATAAATTATCAATATATTTCTGACATTATCTTTGGTTGAATTGGGCACTGACACTTTATTTTATATAGATGCAGTGTAGGGTATCAAAGTAAAGTGTTCTAAAGGCAGCACACGGCGTTTTCCGCCACAGAATTTGCCGTCGCCGTTATATCACAGTGGCGCGAAGGAGAGTATAAGAGCATCGTCGGAAAAATGGATTTTTGGCGTTTGCCAGCATTTTTCAAAAATTCGCCAAAAATAGTAAATGAATCATAATCCAAAAGTGTTCCTCAGCTTTTTTGTAGAGAAAGGTTCAAAGAATGTATATATGCTAGTAGAAAAATTATAGATGTAAAATTTACAAAGTTATTAGCTCAAGAAATAAAAAATGTTCAGTTACGAAGGGTAAACGTTCAACTTTAGGTCTACATAAAAAGTAGTAATTTTTTTAAAAATTTTTCCATAAATGTAAAAAAGTTTCGTAATTTAGTTCTAAATAAAACTGTATAAAATTTTAAAAATATTAAAAAATTTAAAATATTTATTAATTTTAAATTTCTTATTTCGAAAACACCAGTTTTTATGTTCCTACTGCAAGACTGCTATCAAAACTCAAAACTATGCCAAGTTTGAAACGTAATTTAGGAATATATACTTTGCCCAAAAATGAAATATTATTATAACAAAGTGTAGAGAATAAATCAAAGAATTGAACTGTATACTTGTAAATTATCTTTTCTTAAAAGTGTTTGACTTAGAATTATTTTAATATCAAAAGCGAGGAGAAACATCCCACTCATGCTTGGTATACAACGGTCGGATATTATGAAGCTGCATGGGGAATAACCGTTAATTTGAAATTACAGCTTCGGTTTGAGAACGTCAAAAAGCTCTCATTCCCACGCACATAGACAACAAACGTTTCGAGCAAAACATATTTGGTTCACAGGAAATGTTAGCTTGGAGCATTCTCTACACATAACAAATCAAAATACGCCTAAAAATAGACTTTTTTCACACGTATATCACGTGTAATTAGTAAGGCTGTTTATTGGTTGGAAAACTGACCAATTGCAAGGGTCTACAAAACGCCTTGCAATTGGTTTTATTTTTAATAATAATAATTTAGGTACGTACCTTTTGAAAACGACAATTCCTATTCGTTATACCTTTATTCGTTACCTTTTGTGGATGACCGATTTCGATCTCTTAATCAGACCATTATCAAATCTTACACTACATAAAAGTTCCGTTCGGCTGAACATCGTTGACATATTACACACAACACTAACATGAACACAAAACAAATCACAAAACGTTTAACAAATTTAATTTTGTGTTCATCTAAATGTTGTGTGTAATATTTCAACGATATTCAGTTGAACAGAACTTTTATATAGTGCAAGATTTGAGAATGGTCTGATTAAGAGATCGAAACCTGTCATCCACAAATAAAGGAATAGGAATTGAAGTTTTCAAAAGGTACGTACCTAAATTACTATTCGTACACCCTATTCTGGAAGCTGAAATACTTAAAATGAATCATTTTTAATTTCCGCCGTGTGTCTACCACATGTAAATTTGCCGAAAGCTCCAATTTACAGTTAGTAGGTAACAAAATTCGCCCCGATGTTTTACTGCTATCACGTGACTCGACTGAAAATCATGTTTTTCGTCTTGTTTGTAAGCAAATATCTATATTATAAAAATGAAATGCTGTTCATTGGTAAGCGCATCACTTGAGAACGGCTCGACCAATTTGGCTATTTTAAAAAAAATGTTTGTAATAGTCCGGATTAGGTTTTTATGGAAAGAAAAATTTGAGAAGTTTCAAACTATATTCGTCTCATTTCGAAGTTTTGCAATAAGGTTTTAGATGTCAAAAAATCTTATCCTTAATGGATTTAGCTATTCTCAAAGGTCGGGTTTTCCACACAAGATTAACATGGAACGAATTTAAAAACCATTTCTTTACAATACAGCTGTTTATAATAAGAAACAAACTAATCCAGTTGCTTTCGTGGATGTAAATAATGATGTTTATAGTAAATTAAACATAATTTTAAGTTAGGCACTGATGAAACAACTTCTTGAATGTATTTACATTTATTAAAATAGCAACCAATTGAATAAAATGACAGATAAAACAATAATTGATTGAGCGGATATCCAGCTTTTAGTACAAAATAATATTTTAAGTTAGGCCTATACTGAACCAACGCATATTTCAACACACACAAACCAATAAAAACTTGCGTTAAGAGTCTTATATACCTTGCGTAGAACAGCAAAAATATGCACTTCGTACTATCGTGTTACGGACGCCATTTTTCAACCTAAAAATTTGTGAAACATCTTAAATTGTTCTTAAAGGCTGTGTGCTTTTGTCTTATATCTTATAAAATTGAAAGAAATCGACGGCAACTCCTTTTAATCAACAGTTTAACTGAGTAAAAATTGATTGTTTTGAATGCATTTTTTGGGGGTTTTAAGCAATAATTTCCATATTTTAAGCTAACACGTAAAAAATATAAAGCCTTCTTTATAACTTAAAGTAGTTTCCCAGTTATTAATTTATAAATAGAATCAAAAATACATTATTACGAATGCATGTTTCAACGATTTTGCAGCTTTAGTCAGACCTTTTTATTAAAATCATACTGTACACTTGCGTTTTTCAAGGTAAAGAAGACCTTTAAGGAATTTAAAAATAAGAAAAAACTATGTTACATCCTAATTAAAAATAAATCTATTTATTGATAATACACGGTAATTGATAGTGAGTAACTTTTTGGTCAGGTATTTGATTAAGTGTACACCTGAGCCTTGCTGGTTCTTTTAACCTTTACTATAAATAAATGTTTATAGTAAAATATATGTTATGTATGTAAAATATATAGTAAATTTTATGTTTATAAAATATACGACATAATTTGATTTGAAAATTTAACATGCTTTACCATCTTAGTTTTGAGGTTATTATTAATCCTACACCTTTATTAGAAATAAAACATAACATATGTTTTTACAAGGTCCCACCGGGGGTTGGCGTGCGGAGCACGCAGGGGTCTCCCCTAGTTCGTTTCAAATCCAGGAAGGGGGGATTTACCGTGGTGGAACAGTTTTACCGACGGTAGGGATTTGTCCGGTGCGAGTGAAGCGAAGCTGCTCAAAATCTTGGGCCGCAAGGCCGAAGTGCAAACTCGCAAAGCTTACTAGGACTAAAAAGTATTGTACGTAAAAAATACATTGCTGTGCTTTAAAAATACAACAGCTGTAACTTGAAAAGGTTCGGCTGTTTTACAACTGATGGTAGCACTGTCGCGCATAGGTTAAATCGCTTTTAAAATCTGTGGAAAAATTAATAATGTAATTTAATTAATTAAGGGTCCGTGCGATTCTCGTGCAGTACGATAAAAAGTACCGTTCACAACTTGTACTTTAAGTGCTTTTTGGAGCTTGATCTCTTTTTTATGTGCTACTAGTTGCCTCGCACATACACCCACGATTTCGCACCATAAACATAAACTTTAGGCACTAGTGATGAAATAATATGCTATATCCGAAAACCATACACATTATTTATGTTTTATTACATTCACCTCGCCTCAGAGTTTTTTCCAACGATTAACCTTTTTGGCTGCGAATAGGAATGATTCAGTCTAGAAGTGGAGGAAGGGTTGCACTGGATGCAATATTACTTGCACGGCTAGTGTCCAAACAGCCGTCTAAAAGAGCCTAACTACTACTGAACCGTGATTTGAAAAACAGAAGCACATAAACGTGATGATAATTTTAATAACTCTAAACTTCTTATACATGGAAATGTTACAAAATCACTTACTTGTTTGTCTTGCAACGCATACTGGGTCCTATATTTAATTCACCCCGCCCCGTAATACGCTTTCGCTATTCCCCGGGCTACGTTACAGGCCATGTTAACTACCCACAGCCTAATTTCAATGTGACCTTATACACTTGTATCAACCACAAACACGGGTAGCCAGCTTTGACTTACACTTAAATTGCTGAACAATAATTATTAAACAGTAAAGCACTAGACACAAACACTTATTTAAGTAAATAGATCATTCTCAGCCCAAATAGGCTATAACTCCCCAAAATAGGTTT
>JAGFPH010006154.1:67053-81873 GCA_018207615.1 Philaenus spumarius | reverse complement strand
GTTTCAGAAAATGCGTGACGGAATAGAGCGTTTCACAATAGAGCGTTGCAGAAAGTGCGTGAAGTTAAAATTCGATTCACCCTCCAGCAAACATAGCGCCGAGGTTTACACTTCAAAAAGAAATGGAAATGTTACTAAAAGGAATTTCATTTTGAACGAACATGTTGTTGTTAGCTTCCAGTATTTCGAATATAATGAGTAGCTTTCGGGTAATATTACCTTAACTCCAACAATCCTTGCTTGTACTAATGAACTACCTGTTTCAACGTTATATCGTCATCATCAGGTTCGGGACATCATTCTTCTTATTTGTGTAAGTACCAATTTCCAACGTAATATCAATTTTTAACAATTTCCTTATGTTACACTAGGGGGTTCTTTTGTGCATGATTGTCAGAGTACATACTATTTGTTGGGGTTAATGGGTTAATAGTACGTCACAAAACATCAATATTTTTTTACTATTGTATTTTTTAGTTTAATTGCCTCGATAATTATATTTCTACTAGTAAGCACCCGTGAAAAATCACAGGCTGATTAATTAGATACACATCAGAAATACATCATCTAAAAAATACTATTTTAAAACAACATACTTTATCCAGGCCTACCTAACTATCCTGACGGGAGATTTTTAACTCGGTAAATGTGTACAAGTATAAGGATTATAAAACTATAGGCCTATTTGTTAAAAATTTGTATTTTTATATTCCGACGTTATTATATATTTAAAGAAAGATAAAAATATTGTATTTGAATTGCTTTTTATTTCAATGCTTCATTGATTTAGAAGTTATTAATATTATAATGAAGTATTTAATAATGGAATAATTTTAAAGGTTTTACGAAGATGTATGAATGTTACCGAAACTAAACGAAAGTGTATCTCACCTTTAAAAGGGGCGGTACAGCTTGTCGCATTCGTTTTGCAAACAAAAAGTAAAATAATTTACTGCGACCTTACATAAAGGTATTTTTGGTCAATTTTTTATGGTTGACTTAGGTACATTACAAAGTTCTTAACAAAATTTTACCAATGATTTTTTTTAAACCAAAACTTTTTTTACTTTTTAAAAAATAAAAATGAATTGAGAGCAGAAAATCATATTTACCTCATAACTTTTTTCCCCTTATAGATAAACTGATAAAGTAAAGTTTTCCTGGTTTCTAATGACTAGTAGAACATTTGAACCAGAATTACCTTAGTACACTCAAAAACAGGTTTTCAGGAATTTTTTATAATGCAAAAACTAAAAAATACAATCGAAACTAGTGTTTTTAATTATTGTTTCCTAAATATTTAAACAAATATTAAACCTAAAGCTATCAAATTTGTATCAGTTATTGATGACATCTATGGCTACAATCTGAACCAGAATCAATGTGGTGAGTTAAAAATGTTTATACTTTTTATGACTTTTTAAATGCAAAAACGTAGATTTTTTAGTTTTTGCATTAAAAAAAAAATTCCTGAAAACCTGTTTTTGAGTGTACTAATGTAATTCTGGTTCAAAATGTTCTACTAGTCATTAGAAACCAGGAAAACTTTGCTTTTTCAGTTTATCTTTAAGAAGAAAAAAGTTATGAGGTAAATAGGATTTTCTGCTCTCAATTCATTTTTATTATTTTAAAAAGTAAAAAAAAGTTTTGGTTTAAAAAAATCATTGGTAATTTTTTTTATGAACTATGTAATGTACCTAAGTTTACTATAAACAAATTACCAAAAATACCTTTATGTAAGGTCACAGTAAATTATTTACTTTTTGTTTGCCAAACGGATGCGACAAGCTCTACCGCCCCTTTTAAAGGTGAGATATACTTTCGTTTAGTTTCGGTAACATTCATACATCTTCGTAAAACCTATAAACTTATTCCATTATTAAATACTTCATTATAATATTAATAACTTCTAAATCAATGAAGCATTGAAATAAAAAGCAATTCAAATACAATATTTTTATCTTTTTTTAAATATATAATAACGTCGAAATATAAAAATGAAAATTTTTAACAAATAGGCCTATAGTTTTATAATCCTTATACTTGTACACATTTACCGAGTTAAAAATCTCCCGTCAGGATAGTTAGGTAGGCCTGGATAAAGTATGTTGTTTTAAAATAGTATTTTTAGATGATGTATTTCTGATGTGTATCTAATTAATCAGCCTGTGATTTTTCACGGGTGCTTACTAGTAGAAATATAATTATCGTTTTGGTTTAAAAAAATCATTGGTAATTTTTTTGTATGAACTATGTAATGTACCTAAGTCTACCATAAAAAATTACTAAAAATACCTTTATGTAAGGTCACAGTAAATTATTTACTTTTTGTTTGCAAAACGGATGCGACAAACTGTACCGCCCCCCTTAAATTTGTATAAATGAACATGTTGATAGTAAAAGGTTGTATTCAAAACAAATCTTAGGCCTATAACATATTGTAGCCTGCATTAGTTCTTTAACTCTTATTTAAGAAAATAAACTTCACAAGACTATTGATTGAAGTTGTAAACATAACCCCAAAGTATAATCTATTTAAGTATTGCAGATGATGGGTGAACTCAGCTGTTATATTATATTGTTACTTACAATATAAATGTATAATATACGCATGTTCGGACGTACTCTCGCTTTTATAGGAGTTGATGTACAATTTAAATATAAAATGCGAGCTCTTTAAGCAGTCCATGTCGCGGCACTGTTGTGACAGTACAACATGCAAAGTCCATTACACCTGTCCACTTTTACACGTGACAGGATTTAAAACTTTTATGACGGGTATTTTGACAGTTTTCAGACCCTCCTCCATCATAGTATACTGGCACTGATATAGAGGTAATGATTTTCCTTGATATTAAAAGCAATATTTCCACTGAAAATGTGTTCACGTCAGAGTATGTGATGGTTTGTTCTGGAATAGCGCTCAATTGTTTGAACTTCAAAAAGTTGAAACATTTATTTTATGAATTGGAGTAACTTTATCGCTTCCTTAGAACACAAGTCGTTGTGAAAAACGACTTTTAAACTTCCCAAAGTCCCAAAAAGTTCGAATGAAATTTCGCTTGTGATCCTTCACCAAAATTGTAGATATGCGTAAAACATTAGACCACATTCATGAATATTAAGTTCCAAGTTTCACAAAAAATTTACTTGATTTTCCCAACAAACTAAGACTAAAATCGTCCATAATATTATATTCTTAAATGACTAAAATTTTTAAATATCTATACTACCTGGCATGACCCGGCTTTGCACGGATAAACAAATCAAAGTTAAATGTATATTAACAAAAAATATATTATATCAATAAATATATTACACTATGTATTTCTTATGGGGATTTTTAGTAACTTTGACCCCCCCAAACCTCTCCTAAAATTTAGATTTTTTTTAAACCCTTTCTTAGCGAGCACTTAGGGCCCTAGAGGAAGCTACATAAATTTCATTCCAATCCGTTCGGTGTTTCTTTTTAGTAACTTTGACCCCCAAACCCCCCTAAAATTTCGAATTTTTTAAAACCCTTTCTTAGCGAGTACCTAGGGCCCTAGAGGAAGCTACATACCAAATTTCATTCCAATCCGTTGGATTTTTTTTTGTAGTAACTTTGACCCCCAAACATCCCCTAAAATTTCGAATTTTTTTGAAAAACTTTCTTAGCGAGCACCTATGGCCCTAAGGGAAGCTACATACCAAATTTCATTCCAATCCGTTCGATGGTTTTAGGGAAATCGTGATTTTGTAACTTTGACCCCTCCCAAACCCCCCTAAAATTTCGAATTTTTTGAAACCCTTTCTTAGAGAGCATTTATGGCCCTAGAGTAAGCTACATACCAAATTTTATTCCAATCCGTTTTGTAGGTTTTGAGAAATCGTGATTTAGTAACTTTTACCCCCAAAACCCCCCCTAAAATTTCGAATTTTCGGAAACCCTTTCTTAGTGCGCGTCTAAAGCATATAAATAGTATTAGTGCTAAATTTCATGTTTATAGGCCTCGTGGTTTTGGAGAAACTGTGATGAATCAATGAGTCAATGGTATTTGGTTTTTATAAGTATAGATAACAAAAATGGATTTCTGTTCCTTTGTAAGCGCATCACGTGAGAACGGCTGGACCAATTTGGCTATTTTTTGTTTTAAAATGTTCGTAATAGTCCAAACTAGGTTTTTATATAAAGACAAATTTGAAAAGGTTCCCGAAAAAGTTTCAAATTTGGAAAAAACTAAACAGCCTCTTTTGTATGGACTCAAGACGACAGCGCACAAAAACAGATGTTCGTATAAAAAGCTAGTAACTAACACGTCATGTTTGTTTACATTCATTACCATAGTAACTTTAATCAGCATTTATAATCAGTTTATTATTTTTTCAAACTCAACAACTTTTTAGATTATATTGACCCAACTTAAAGTAAATAAAAACAAAAATCAACTAAAAATACTTACTATATTTTAATTCAATTCAAACATTGGTTGTTACATATTATATATAAAACAACTGATTTGGATTCAAACTGAACATAATTTTAGGTTAGGCCTACAATGAACCAAAACTCGTTTATTGGCAACCAATTTGGCTAATTTAGAATCAGGTTTTTTACGATTCATCACAACTATCCAGTTTTATTAGATTAGGTAAAAGCAGACAAAAGGCTTAGTGTATTATTTATAAAGGTTTACAAACTATAAATCTAAATTTGTGTAGTATATTCTTAAGTGGCATAAAAACCATTTTGCATTTCGATTACTTAAGTCAATGTAATAATGAAATAACTACCCTTTAAATTAAATCAAGCAATAGCGAAGCATTGCTGGGACCACTAGTTTGTAAATATTTTCTCGGAAACTGCTCTAAGCCTTGGAATTTGGTGTACAAGAATATTTTTTTACAAGGGCCAACCGAAGCGAACTTCTAGATTTGTTTTGTCAAATAAAAATAATTCTTCGTGGCTTCAATTTATTTTTTGCATTGACAGAGAATATGGTCTTTGACCCGGAGCAAAGGTAATTCGCTAAACACTTACTACAAATTCGGAACGTTTAATTGATAATTTTTAAAGATTTTCATTTATTAATTACAAATTTCATATATAAATTAAATCCACAAACAATTTCTGTAGTCTTGTTTCAAACAAATGTTGGAGTACAATGAATGCTTCAAGTGTTTACATAGTGAACTTGATAAAGCTACGCTGAGCTTTTCATTATTTAATAATCTTTTCTTTTCCACCATAAGTCAAACATAACCTTCTCTGATAGCAACCTCAGTTAGACTGGTTTACCAAGAACAGCTGACTGCATATTAACATAGAGAATAAAATCATATGATCACTTTGACTAATTTTCCTCTATCGCATTTGTTTTATTTCATAAGCATTCTTCTTTTTATTTGTTTATTTATATAGTTGAGATCTGGAAAATTTGTATGTGATACATTTAAATGTCTATATTCCAAAAATGCACTTACTCGAATTATCATGAAAATGTAACTTATTCTAGTTTCCCTCTGATTGTCTCAATTATTAATTGTTGAAATTCTTTGTTTACATAGTTAATTAAAATTTTATACATGTATCAACAATATTAAAAACAATATATATAGAAATAATATTAAGCTGTATATTTACACACAAAAAAAAAACAAACAATTCATACACCTATTCTTATATCCTTTTAAATATCTTATTAGGTAAAAGATTGCAAAACAATAATCGTTTTGAAAAAGATATCACAAGACATTCTTTAAATAATTATTGCACTAAATGTAGTAAACAGTTATAAACACGATCCTATATAGCTATGTAACCCGGTACATATATATGTGTATACGTATACATATGTTACTGTTTAAATTACTTTTTAGTACGTGTTTTTTATTCGCGTTTATTAGATTATACTTCTAAAACGTATTCATTGGGGAAAAAAACTCAAATTTAATGCTGGAAATTACTCTATTCGATCAGAATCTTACCCAATCGCAAACCGATTTCCCGGTACTGATAATCATATTTCAAATTTCAGTGAAATCAAAGTATTACGTGGGAATATTCGAGGTATCCGATGAGATAAAACCACAAACTACCGCTGTAAATAACCGAAAGGAAGACATACAAATTTATAACCTGGGAAGAAATAAATATAAAAATAATTTAACAAAGTGTTATAAATACATCTTACAACATTAAATGAGTACTTTTTATAATATATGTACATATAATTAATTATACGTAGTTTTTTCATTATTGCGAGGGATAAATTATAACTTTTTTTAAATTTAGTCTACAGTGTATACAAGTAAAATGTACTTATTTTAATGCACTTAAAACATATACTTATGTTTTAATGCACGCACAACATCCGTGAAGTGACTCTTTACTATTTGCTCAAAAGTCAGCTGATTCAATAACCAACTGACTTTTTATGGTATGGGAAAGCTGATGAAGATGGCCTAGGACAAATGGCAGTCACGGTGGTCACAAAACAGAGAAATGGGACAATGAACCAAAATACTAATCCAAGATGCCAAGATGTAGATGTCCTGTGCCTAGCTACACTATTTCGCTGACGTCCCTTGGTACAAATACTGCGGAGAGGAATGCTCGGTGGATTGCCAGTGATGACAGAGTGACAGGGAAGATGTGGAACAATGTGGTGTGTGTGATGTGACATCTACACGAACACCAGTGGCGAGAAATTACTAGATGGGTAAGATGAATACTGAGTCAAAAGGAAGAAGTTAGCAGAATTAATGTGCAAGAGTAAAATAAGTAACAAGAAATAGAATTAGTAGAACTAAGAGGTACAAGTAAAGAAAAAAACATAGTCAGGCAATCATACTGAAGTAATACCACAGCAATTCCAGGATGGCGTCGATGAGAAATTGCGGAGATGGTTTAGGATAAGACCTCCACCTTTCATAGCATCAATCGTGGTTCCGGGGGGGGAGGGAGGCCTAAAAATGTTTCATTGTACTAGAACCAAAAATAATTATTGCTCGTAAAAAATGCATTGCGGTACTTTAAACTTACAACAACTCAAATGGTTCAGCTGTTTTCCAACTGATAGTAGCACTGACGCTAATCGATTAAATCGCGTTTTAAATCTGCAGCAAAATTAATAATATATGTTTAATCAATTAAGTGCAGTATGATAAAAAGTATTTATAACTTTTCCTAAGTGCACTTTAGGTACTTATGATGAAATATATTATTGTAAGTGCCATAATTTTGCCTTTAAAACATTTAACATGACAAGATACGGGGTTTAATTTGAAACATAATTACAACTACATGGTCCACAATATCTCGAAAGTATTTTTTTGTGGTTTTAAAAACTTAAAAATAAGTTTTCCACAAAACTAATGAGAATACGTTTTACGAGAAAGTATAAATCCTCCGAACTTGAAAAATTTGTAAAATAAGTTCAGTAATTCCAGAGATTACCAATTTAGTATTTTCGAAAACAATACTCGATTCAAAATAAATTTTTGTGTATTATATGTTCGTGGTATATTTTCCTACGATTATCCGTTTAGCTTTTAGAGCGCGCTTAAAAGTTTTAAAAATTGGAAAAAACGCGATTTACGGCACTTTACGTCAAATTTACGTGAAAACTATACATTTTACCCAAATTTTGATTATGTAATGAAATTAATGGTGGTCAAACGCACATGAAAAAAACATTGCATGTATTTGAGGTACCTATAGGAAAATATATAGATGTGATTGTTATAAAAGCATACATTTATAATCTCCCCTAGCTGTTAGGTCTTGAAAATCCGAAAAAATCTTTTAATTGTGTGATTTTCAAACGTGTCATCCACCATGATCGATTTAATTTAGGCCTAATTAAAAAACTATACCAAATACATATAGAGAAATTCTAGCCAAATATATTTCTCAAATGTTGGTTTTATAGCTCCTAAAAACTATATCAGCTGATGTTCTGTTTGATTCAATATGACACAATGTCCAGGCACAACTTCTTTGTCAACCACATCAACAAGAAACGGTTAATATTGAGAAGTTTTCTTCACTGAAATACTGTCCTGGGGACAAGCGAAAGAAGGCGCAGAGAGTCTGATTAAGAATATTGTTAATTTGGACGAAGAATATCATTATTTATTTTGAATTTAATCTAACCTTATTAGTATCGTTAACTGTATTAAGCATGCTACGTATTTAACCCTATACTAGGGGAGACCCCTGCGTGCTCCGCACGCCAACCCCCAATGGAATCTTCTAAAAACGAATGTTATGTTTTATTTATAATAAAGTTGTACGATTAATTATAACCTCAAAACTAAGATGATAAATGTTCAAATCAAATTATTTCTTATATTTGATAACAGCAGTTATAATAATGGTTAAAAGAACCAGCAAGGCTCAGGTCTACACTTTAAAACCCTTCTTAAAAGCTAGAAATACAAAAATAATTGCTTCAAATTTTGAAATCAGCTGTTAATGGAAATATTGGAATAAACAGCTATATTATCTGTTATTTTATTCAATTGGTTGCTATGGTAATAAATGTAAATACATGTGTTGGTTTATCATTCTAGGCCTAACCTAAGAATTTCTTCCAACTAAATTTACAAATATTGAAATAAAAAAAGGTTTTTATTGAAATGAATTATAGCCTATAAGTGTAGCTTTTTATTAGTAAAACTATTTTTTCAATCGGTTCAGTAGTGCCAGAGATTACCCCCTACATACAAAAAAACAAACTTTACCTCCTTATAATATTAGTATAAATGTATGAAAAGTTAATAGAATAGCCATATAACTTTCCAAAAATCACACTTATAAGGTTTCTCTACTATCTTTTATAGTAGTATCTTTTATAGGTTAATAAGTAGCAGATTTTATTTAAAAATATAATTTACATTAACTGTCATACTATTTTACAGAACAGCTGTTTTATGTTTTTAATTTATTTATTTAATACCAAATGTTTTAATGTAAACAAAGCAGACGTTTTTAAATTCTCATGTATTTCTTATGGGGATTTTTCGTTTTTCGGGGACCTCAAAAACCCCTTAGTTTTTAATTTTAGAAAAAACTTATATTTTTCCCTTGTTCCTTGAATCGATACCTTTAATTTGATACCTGTCCCATCATCCTCCGATTTACCAAATTCCCACAATTTTGAATCTAAAATTTCGCTTACAGAATTATATATAAGGATATTATTTCTCGAAGGTGTTTTTTTGTCGCTAAGCGATATCTCCCTTAATTCTTCATCAAAATTAATTGTTCAACCATCATTTTTACTTTCTCCACCCTATATGGAGAAAGTATTGTTTTCGTAAAAATGTTCGAATTTGAATTTTCAGTTGAATTATCTGTTTTGGTGCTCCCAGAAACCTAAAAAATTGTTTAGTGCAATTATCTGTGTTGGTGCTCCCTGAACCCAAAAATATTTTTAGTGGAATTTTTTGTTTTGGTGCTCCCTGAACCCAAAAAAGTGTTTTTAGAGTGGTGTCTGTCTGTCAGTCTGTCTGTATGTATACACGACCAGAGAGGACACTATTGGTCCGATTTTCATGAAATTTGGTATGTAGGTACTAAACCCTAATATCTCCAGGCATATTTTTCATTTTTTGGAATTTCTAATTTTTAAGAGTAATTTACCCCTAAAAACCCATAAAAAACGACAAAAATGCAAATTTCTCAAAAACGGCTCTAACGATTTTGATCAAATTTTCAGTATTTATAGTGCTTAAGATGCCAAACAAAATGACACCACCCGCTTTTATCAAAACTTCGGCGTTTTATAATTATGAGGAAATGTTTAAAAATAAACAAGTTTGTGTTGTAAATCTAGCATCGCGGCGGCGGCCGCACGGGGTAGCACCACGGTAGCGAGCACGGCCAGTAATTCAAAGGTCGCGCGATCGAATCCCGCCTGGGGCAATAATTTTTTTATACAATTGACGTAGGTAGAATATTATTTTTTTGTTTTGTTCTAAAAAGTAGTAAAAAATAAAATGATTAAAAACAATTTTATTTTGACTACAGTAAGTTGGGAGAAAGTTTGTGTCAGTTAACTGATACCGTTTATTAAGCTTGTATTCCTCGCTATTGATGAAAATAGACAAACGGCTTAAAATTAATGTTTTCGTTACAAAAAATTATAAAAAACTTTTATATTATACTTCATATTATGTTTCCAATTCATCTATTAACAATCTGTTTAACCAGTATGACAGCTGTTAGTTAGATTGTTTACATTCTATATGCAAGTGTAATCTATCACGCAAATCAATCAAATTAAATCAACATAAAGCGTTATACATTTGTATAAATAAACGTAATTAACTGAATTAAATCAACGTATTAAATCAGATAAATGTAGGCCTACTCCTAACTTGGGAAATATTTGCACGGTCAGCTAGTTATATTTATTATAATTTAAAATGTATTTTCTGATAAAAGTATTATTATTTCATCGATATTTTTCTGATACAAGTGTTATTGTTAGGTTTTATTTCATCGATATTATATTGTTTCATGAACGCCTAAGTTGGGTTATTGTATAGATTAGCACCCCCTACTTCCGCTCTGCAGAGCACAATACAATGGAATCCATTTACAATCGCGTCGATGGATGAGTAATTTCGTATTAATCGGTTTATCGGCAGCCATATAACCGAGTGAAACAAACACTCGCATGCTTGCGGGAACTGCAGTAATGTCGTTAACACAATGGCTTACGATAGAGTATGGGCTAAAACCATGGTAAATTTTGTTTTTGTCGCTAAATCCTGCGCGTTTCGTTAGAGCATCCCTGAAACCCATTGTTTTGTGGTGTACGGATTGAAGGAGCATAAAAACATTAACGGATGGTCATTTGTACCCTGTCAGCTTAATAAAAACACATTTATAATTATAGAGTGCAATTATGATTTATCAATACCATTATTTATTTATTTTGTTACAAAAGACCTATGTATGCCCAGGATACGTCTAATATAAATTAACATTAAAAATACTCAAACACAATACAATTTACACAAAGATAAGAAATCCAAACTATTAAAGGTGGGAAGAAGCAATAAAATTTAAAATTCAATTAAAAATTAAACTTTCAATAATTGATAAAAATATAGTAATCATAATTTAAATAGAATAGTTAGTAAAAATACTACATCATTTAACAATTTTATAATAATCAAATTTTGAACATTTAAAAACATAATAACAAATAAACGGTACCAGGAACTGGCACATACTTTTTTACAAACATATTTAAATTATTAAACAGATTCACTGTGACTTCATAATTGTAGGTGGGGTAGGAGAGGTGATATTAAAGTAGGAGAATAACTAATAAATATTATTATTATTATTATTATTATTAGATATAGGGAAAACTATTCGATCAATTTCGAACAAATATGCACAAAACACGTCAATGTGGCTTGTTTAGGTGCACGAAGTTTTGAACAGTTTTGAAAAACAACCTTCTTTATGGCCAAAACCCCCAAAAATCTGTTATTATTATTATTATTAGCTAAACGAGAATTTTTAGAAAGATGCGATTTTTTGCATATGGTAGGGTACATTAAAGGCTAAAAATAAGCCAAATTTTATCAAAATCGTTAGAGGGGTTTTTTTTTTTTAAATAATAACTGATTTTTGGGGGGTTTTTGCCAAAAAGGGGGTTGTTTTTCAAAAAATTTCCAAACCGTTTTTCGTGCATCTATACAGGCCTACTTGACATGTCTGGTGCAAATTTGTTTGAAATCGATCGAATAGTTTTCGCTCTAGTTTTGTATACATACAGACATACAGACATACATACATACCGACAGACATTTTATAAAAACCACTTTTTTGGAGTCAGGGTGTCCCAAAAAGGATATTTCCACAAAAATATCAACATCGATTTTTTTTGCGAGCACTATACTTTCTCTATACTATAGTATAGTGAGAAAGTAATAATAATTTAAAACAATCGTAGACTACAACTAACGTTTAATTTAAAATTGGAGAACACATCTAAGATTTCAAGGCCGGTTACAGTACACAGAATTCCTCTATTTTTCCCCCCGATTTGGTTCAGATTAGTGTCGGTTTTCCAAGTCACTCGGGCGAGTTCATTAGCCAAAATAAATCCGACAAACGGAAGCAGGACATTTTTATTTGACGAGAAGTAATTGTTTTTGAGATTTTTCGTACTAGAATAAACCTTTTATCTAGTTCTATCTAATAAAATAAATATAAGAAATTATAATGCTCATTTTGCTTTTTACACTCACTTGTAGCCCGTCTGGTTCCCTCAAAATCGGTCGAAACATAGAATAACATAAAAGTATCATAAAAAGCGATTTTGTCCTCTGCAATCAAAGCAAAGCAGTCCGATGGCGCAAGGTCGAAGTGCAATCTCGCAAAGCGCAGTTCATAAGAGGCAGCTATTCAGCTCCTTCGTTAGTTGACTAATTTCCAAAATAGTTGGTTGAACCATTAAAATATATAATCTATATTAAAATAGATAAATTTGGTAAATTTAAAGTTGGTAAATTTGCAACTCACGTCAGCGGTTCAGCTGCGTGATCAAATTTTAAATACAGGTAGATACCTTTTTCCTCGTTGACAACTAAATTGGAGATGTCTTTAAATTAATATTGCTTGGATTCACTGTTTATTACATTTATTTGTAAATATATAAATATTTGTTTTCACGTTTTAATTAGTTGTGAAAACAGTTTTTAACCCTCGAACATTTCGTGCTGTCACTCCAACACATTTTTAACGCGTGATTATATCGAATATTTGTACCCACTAAAAATCTTCCGATCTCAAAAAGGCAAAAACCATTGGAAAGATAATATATCAAACTTAAATGTTTGTAGTTACAATTCCTTTCTAAAACGTATATTTACATACATAATCATCGTTGCAGTTTATTAGTTTTCTACAAATCAATCGGCGAACAAATATTTATTCAAAACGGAAGGAAATAGCTTGACTTTCGTCCGTCTCTACAGCCCGCCCAGTCCTTTTTCTGAGTTAAACCTATATACCGTTGGATTCTTCACAGTTTCTCCTATATAAAACCGTCATCCAATTAAAAATCTGTCAAATAGTTGTAAAGTTATGGAGCGTTTTGTAGACCCTTGCAATTGGCCAGTTTTCCAACCAATAAACACCTTACTTATTACACGTGATATCTGTGTGATCTCAGTCTATTTTTAGACATAATTTGATATGTCTGTATAGAGAATTCTTCAAGCTAACATTTCGTGTAAACCAAATATGTTTTGATTGAACGGTTTGTCTTGTAGCACCGTGGGAAAGACAGCTTTGTAAGGTTCTCAAACCTAGGCCGTAATTTCAAATTACCGGTTTTTCCCCGTGCAGCGTCATAGCCGACCATTGTATAGCTTGAGTGAGTGGTTTCTATATTTGTCCTTACTTTTGTAATCAAATAATTCTAAGTCAAACACTTTTATGAAAAGATAATTTACAAGTATACAGTTCAATTATTTGATTTATTCTATACAATTTGTTATAACAATATTTCATTTTTGGGCAAAGCATATATCCCTAAATTACGTTTAAAACTTGGCATAGTCTTGATAGCAGTCTTGTAAAAGGAACATAAGAACTGGTGTTTTCAAAATAAGAAATTTGAAATTGATAAATATTTTTATACAGTTCTATTTAGAACTAAATTACAAAACTTTTTTACACTTATGAAAAAAAAAATTAATACAAAATGTTTACTACTTGTTATGTAGGCCTAAAGTTGAACTTTTTCCTTTCGTTACTGATCATTTTTTGATTCTTGATCTAATAACTTTGTAAATTTTACAACTATTATATTTTACTGGCATATGTAAATTTTTTGAACCTTTCTCTGCAAAAAAGCTATAGAACACTTTTGGATTGGGGTTCATTTACTATTTTGGCGAATTTTTGAAAAAAAATGCTTACAAACGCAACGAAAATTCCAAAAATTAAGTCTGCCGGTTGTAGGGTTAAAGTAATTATTTTAAAACTAAATAAACGCTTTATAAATAATAGGTAGTCATATATATTTCATATTGTTACAATATTAATGGTACAAAGATGAAGAACGATTACACTGTATAAATTATAAATGTGTTTTTATTAAGCTGACAGGGTACAAATGATCATCCGTTAATGTTTTTTGCTCCTTCAATCCGTACACCACAACACAATGGGTTTCAGGGATGCTCTAACGAAACGCGCAGGATTTAGCGACAAAAACGAAATTTACCATGGTTTTAGCCCATACGCTATCGTAAGCCATTGTGTTAACGACATTACTGCAGTTCCCGCAAGCATGCGAGTGTTTGTTTCACTCGGTTATATGGCTGCCGATAAACCGATTAATACGAAATTACTCATCCATCGACGCGATTGTAAATGGATTCCATTGTATTGTGCTCTGCAGAGCGGAAGTAGGGGGTGCTAATCTATACAATAACCCAACTTAGGCGTTCATGAAACAATATAATATCGATGAAATAAAACCTAACAATAACACTTGTATCAGAAAAAACATTTTAAATTAAAATAAATACTGTAAATAATACAAATAACCGTACTAATAAAGTTTTATTACATACAGTAATGACCAAATGCATAATATTCTTGATTTCAAAGTTTTTTGCGCAAATGTTCCTGGTAAAAGCAGGAATTATAAACGTACTAGTAAGCCCTCGTGAAAAATCACAGGCAGATTAATTATTTTTAATTATAAGAGGCATAAAAATTTAAAAAGGGAAAAAAATTGATATTTTTTTTAACTATTGTTGTCATATTTAAATATGAATATCACCAGTTATTTTGTT
>JAGFPH010006154.1:56498-67043 GCA_018207615.1 Philaenus spumarius | reverse complement strand
ATGTAATATTTTAAACTAGTAAGCCCTCGTGAAAAATCACAGGCAGAATAATTATTTTTAATTATAAGAGGCATAAAGTTTTTAAAAAGGAAAAAATAATGTATTTTGTTAAACTATTGTTGTCATATTTAAATATGTATATCACTAGTTATTTTGTTTTAGTACTGTATTTTATAGATTTTAAATTTAACTGATCTCTATGTTATTATCTATGTAATATTTTAAACTAGTGAACCCCCGTGAAAAATCACAGGGAGATTAATTAGATATACATCAGAAATAAATCATTTTTTAAATACTATTTAAAAACAACAGACTTTATCTATTCCTACCTAATTATGCTGACGGGGATTTTTAACTTGGTAAATGTGTACAATTATAAGGATTTTAAAACTGTAGGCTTGTTTGATAACATTTTGTATTTATATACGTTATTATATATTTAAAGAAAGATATAAATATTACCTTTTAATTGCTTTTTATTTCATGTTGATAGATCAAATGATTTAGAAGTTATTAATATTATAGTAAAGAAATGAATAATCGAATATGTTTATATGTTATACGACGATGTACGAATGTTTCCGAAGCTAAACGAATAGGAATCTCTTTTTTAAATTTGTATAAACGAATATAGTGTTCATAAAAGTTTATATTTATATACAGTTTAAAATCTCAAAGCAAATATTAGAACGTATTATAGCATACATTAGTTGTATAACTCATATTTAAAAAAATCAACATCAAAATTAGTTAAAACGATTGTAGTTGTTGACATAACCCCAAAGTACAATCTACGCTAAGTTTTGAACAGATGATAGGTGAAATCGGCTGTTGTAGGCTATATGTTACTCACGTACGTACGGACGTACGCTAGCTTTTGTAGTAGTTAATTTCAACAAAACTTTTATTGGTGTGTAATTTATACTTTCTTCAAACTTTGCTTGTTAGATTTGTAGAAAATTGAACTTGTAACACCATAAAACACTGATTTTTTCGGGAGGTTATGGATCATGTAAGTGGACCGAGCCACAGTCCTCCACGGACTTTAACTCGGTGAAGATATCTCGACATTTTTCAATCGATTAATCACCGAATCCATTTTGAACCTGGATTTTCACCGCTGACTGGACACCATGGTCTTTGTCTTGTTAAATCTTTAAATAGGATAATATCGATTACAAATCAACCGACGGAGAAAAAACTCCTCTAAAGTCATTAGCGTGTCTGGTTTAGACGATCCTTTTTGTAAATCGACTGTGACTAATACGTCTGCGAACATAATGAAGTAAAAATAACGCCTCCGTTCCCGTCTACCGCGTGCTGTACTTGCGCAAAGTTATCGCATTCCTTTACACTGTCTGAGTTAGATTAATTACAACTATTTACCTCTCAACAGAGAGACCATAAAATATATGCAGTTTATTACTTTGTGAGGAAGGTTTTACGTCGTTAATTTTATAGTTCGTCTTTATCAAAGTAAACTGTCCTATTCGAGTTTTAAGAAGAGAAGAAAACTTTTACGATAACAATTATTCAAATCTAGAGTTTCAATATAGCAACATTTAACTTTAAAGACTTACACCATTGAATTTGTTGTAGGGTAGGAAATGCTTTAGCATCAGAGTACGTCAATTTTATTGTACCGACCTCCGGTGTGTGGAAACTCACTCACTATAAACTCCTCTTTTCAAGCTTCACTCCACTCTGGCATACCGTTAAGCATACCATCAAGGTGATGCCTCGTATTTCTCCATTTGGCTTGATGTTTTAATCATATCCTAATTTGACAAGCACCTAAATTTCTTTTACTTTTTATTTGACAAACTTCTCTAGAAATGTAGAGCTACTTTGTTACTGTAGGTCTTGAGTTTCAACTACTAAACAGGTTGTCACGATTGATCTTGTCCACCTTAAGACCACTTCACACCGGAGTAGAATCGACGTCTTTTGAAAGACGTAGCGGACGTATCTCCTAATGTAATGCAGGCCTAATGGTAGATTTCAGACCGGCGCGGCGTAGCGTCGCCGAAGCTACACAATACGCGTCTGCATTCGTAGCCATCGCTCCGTATCGCGCATGCGCTCTGTCAGTTGACACTTGACAGTGTTGTGCTTCTGCCTACTGATAAATAATGTAGTCCAGTCAAATTAGCTCAAAATGGCGGCGAATCGTGCATTAAGTAATGGGGTTCAAAATTTTTGACAGAAAATTGTAGGAGGTGGTCTCCTGAATAAAAGTCTCATCGATTTCAGGTGCCACGGGGGTGGGAGGTGGTCCCAAAGGTACCATTTTTTGATTTGTTGTTTATCTCGAAAACGGTGCGTCGTATAGAAAGTTTCATACTTTCAAAAATTACAGGTGTTAAAATTCCTTTCAAAGTAGTATATCCATGTTTGTACCTACTTGTTACCGTTTTCTTAATATGAATTAGCTTTCAGTGTTTATCGTATGTTCTGCATCGTCCAAGTCAGAGTCTCCTACTGGCAAGCTGTGTTACTTGATAACCTCATTCGATTAAGGTACTTATAAAAGGCTATATGGTCGGTGAAGCTCTGCGTCATGAAATAGTCAATCTTGCCATGCTTTCTCCTGTACCTTTCGTTGAGATTTTGGTTAGTTTTCTCGTTAATCTACTTCAGAATTTACCCGTTCTTGTTCGTCACTCGTGGTCTTTTCCCTCACTTATTACTGCATCGCAAATGTCACAATATTGGAAATGTATTACATAAAACATATCCTGCCTCTCTAAAGCCAGCAGATCTATTGGGTCGCAAAACGGTTCTACAGCAACTTACATTACGCAGCGCTCCTTGCCGTTGCACTGCAGTCATATTTTCCTGTTTTTCACCCCTGACTACACCTCACATCCGTGCAGCTGAATAGAGTTACCTCCTTCAGCAGACGTCTTCTGCTTGCTATAAAGCCTCCTATGTTTGCCATTAAAGCCACATTCACATTGGATGTCCTGGTGACGGCCTACTCAGTCGGTATCTCAAAAGCCATATTATCGTCTATTCCAATTCATTACATAACTTTTTGTTGTTGTACTTCTTCTGGTATCAACGACATCTGTATGAGGGAGGGGGGATGCTTTTTGGTAAACATGATTAGCTCTGTTTTTTCCATGGCCTACACAAGTCCATATTGAAGCATAAACTCTAAGTGACTTTATAGTGTTGTGAAAACCACTACAAAATGTAACAATTATGAATTACAATATTATATTTTATATTTTGTTCTACAATTATGTTTGCTTGTTATAATGGTTTTAATAAATCATAAATTAAAAAAAGTATACAGGTTCAAATTATAAACTACAAAAGTTACAACTTTTTCAACGCTTAAAGAAACAATGTCTCTTAGACTTGTTTTGGTCTGTTTCAATTTATGGGTTATATATTTGTTGCGGTTTGCTTCAAACATAATACTTTATGCAGCACTAGAGTTTCAGATTGTTATGACTATATTTCTTTAGTATTAACGTAAAAAGCGATGGTTAAGGCTTTTCTTTACCTTGAAGAAAACTCCCGAGCGTACAGTATGATTTTAATGCAAAAGGTCTGACTGACGCCGCAAAATTGTTGAAACATGGATTCGTAATAACATGTTTCGGATTCTATTTATAAGTTAATAATCTGGGAAACTACTTTAAGTTATAAAGAAGGCTTTATATTTTGTACGTGTTAGCTTAAAATATGAAAATTATTGCTTGAAACTCCCAAAAAATGCGTTCAAAATAATCGATTTTTACTCAGTTAAACTGTTGATTAAAAGGAGTTGCCATCGATTTCTTTCAATTGTGAGACATAAGACAAAAGCACAAAGCCTTTAAGAACAATTTAAGATTTTCCACAACTTTTTAGGTTGAAAAACGGTGTCCGAAACACGTAAGTGTATATTTTTGCTGTTTTACGCAAGGTATAGAAGACCCTTAAAAAGAAAACATATCTGCTTCAAATAATGTTGTGCCTTTTGAGATACCCAGAGCGGAACTCCCGTTCCACCTATCCATGACACTCTACTGGACGAAAATACCACTATTTTTTAACGTAACGTAATATTGCGTTTAGCAGTTTGAACAAAACAGTCCCTTTCCAGTATTTCTCATTCAGTCTTTTCAGTAATCCGTTTACAGTACCAACAACATTTTAAAATTTACTGCATCTGGAGCGATTGTTCTTCTTGCTCCTCGATATCATAGGTCATGAATAATAAATAGATCTTGCATCCATACGGCAGCAGTGTGGCGAAAATTAGGTTGTCGGGAAAATAGTGCTAGGGAGAAATCATTGGTAGCATTGGTGTTTCACACAGTTTCCGTCGTTTCCACAATAGATAGCGCCACTATCGTCGAATTTCCAGTGGAACGAAATATTGCATTGGATCGGAGTTCTATTAGGTTATCCAAATACAATGTCGATAGTTACGCAGGTTTTAAATAAATAAATACAATTACCTAAACATAATTATCTTTAATCCATAAAATATTAACAAAACAAACAGTCCTTTATTTAAATATACTAACTGCATAGATCCTGGTGGACGTGACGGAAACTAAAACCACAGTCATGTTAACGGTATTACATTCATAATATCTACAGTATCTACATGTGTAATCTGTTGAAAAGTAAAACCAGTAAAGATAGAAGTGTGTATGGACATTGTACCTGTAAAGCAAACTGTATCCGGACTCGTACTTGTGTTTAAATAGATTTAGCTTAGAAAAAACTATGTTATTACATTTGGCAGTGACAATTTTGAGGAGGTTAAATTCTGCCTTTTATTGGATTTCCAAGGTTTAAACGTTGACTCAGTTAAGCATACCTTCTCGTGTGTTGAGTCGGGAGAACTGCCCCGTCGATATGTCTCAAATACATTTCCGTCTTGTTACTGTCCCGAATGCGGACTTAAATACTACCAATTAAACGAGAACAATTTCTGATTTTTTTTGTGTTGCGTCAAGGTAAAATTAGTCCAGGTGTACAAAAATTGTTCACATATTAAACACATTTTCCCAAATACAAAAACCAAGAGTACAGATACAAATTTTGGGTTTAAACTACAACTGTTGTCCACTTTTAATGCGCAGTCAGTCTCAAATTTCAAAGAATTTGGTTTCAAAGTGAAGTAGTCTGTGCAGACTACATACTTCAAATTAGGTAAGGAGCAGTGGCACGTTGGATCCTTGAAGATGAAAGGTTGAGAAATGGTCAGTTGTGCGATAAGGTTATCTCTGGCAGTATGTATGTTTTTGCAGACAAACTTTTCTTCTAAATTAAAAATTTTAGATTGAATAATACGATTTCGCAACTGAACCACTGACGTTAGCGGATTAAAAAATAATTCGACCACGTAGCTGGACCGCTGTCGTGAGTTGAGCAAATTTCAAAAATTAAGTTTATATGCCTATGTTTTAGGGTTTCAACCAACTATTTGGGAAATAGGTCTACTCACGAAGGCATGTTTGTATGTACGCAATATATTAGTAGAATTTGTCTGCGCATAGTGGCCCCGCGAGTTTGCACCACTTGGCTTCGAACCGGGTACTTTTATGGTATTTTACGTTTTGATCGATTTTAGAGGAACCGAGCGAGCTATAAGGTCGCATAAAAAAACAAAATGTGCAGAATAACATCCTACATTTATATTTTAAATATAACTCTACAAAAAATTCATTCTGGTAGTAAAAATCTCCAAAAATAGTTACTTCCGTCAAAAAAACGTACTTCCGGTTTTTGGATTTTTCTGGCTAACGAACTCGTCCGAGCGACATAGACAACCAACATGTGTACCAAATTTGAACCAAATCGGACTTAAATTGCGGCCGCTAGAGTGTGAACACATATATACATATAATATATATATGATTTTTAATGACACCCCAAAACGTGTTCTGGGGCCCATGATCGGTTCTCATTTGCTACTCGCGACCTTGGGTCTTACCATAAGAGCCACTGCGAAGCACGCAATGCTTTGTGTATTGAAAATACTCCCAATATGCGGAATGGCGTGCGTACCATTTTGCAGTTATTCAGCACCGTCGTGAATAGACCTATTTCCCAAATTGTTGGTTGAAACCCTAAAACATAGGCCTATAAACTTAATTTTGGAAATTTGCTCAACTCACGTCAGCGGTTCAGCTGCATGGTCGAATTATTTTCTAAATAGCCGAAAAAATCCAACAAACGGAAGTTCGGTTTTTTGACAGGAAATCCCCTCTCTATTTTAATAGAATGATTTTTCTTAATAGAATGAAACCTTTTTGGTTTTTTAAATTAATTAACTGAAAACAAATATATATGAGATTATTCTGCATATTCTGATTTTTGACACGATATTAGAGCCCTTCTGGTTTAGTCGAAATCAATAAAAAATAAAAGTACCCGATTCAAATCCACGTGGTACAAGCTTCTCAACCGAGACCGACAGCCGGAAAGCAGACTGGCAACACTATTTTGTCCTCTGCGAGCGAAGCGAAGCGGTCAATAATTCAATGCCGCAAAGTGGAGCGCAAACTCGCCAAGCTAGTTTTCCACTGCGGAACGAAGCAGTACATGCGCCGATGCTGTAGGCTGAGGCGCAAAAAATTCTTCTAATGCATTTCGTACACGCAGCCATCTTTTCAGCGTCTTCGTGAGTGGACCAATTTCCCAAATAGTTGGTTGAAACCTTAACCAGTAGTTGGTTAACACACACAAACTTAATTTTGGAACTGTCGACAGCGGTTCAGCTGCGTGATGGAATTATTTTTTTCTCGAGCACTAGGTTTTGATTAATACGAAGATCGCCGGCTCAATCTTATGCCTTACAGCGTAGCGCTCTTCTTTAGCACTCTTTACTGGAAGTGGTAAAATGTTATTGTTTTAGCCTTAATATTAAAATCTAGTTTTAAATCGCAAAACATCATAAAGATGGAAATGTATTTCTGGCATTACGATGGGACATGTGAATAAGCATACATTGTGGTTAGGTTGTAAGTGATTTGTTTTGCATCTCCTCTGTCGATCTTGCCACCATTATTACATCGAGGCACATACGTTGAAATTTAAAGTAGATTCGGGTTAGATCCTGAGATTGTTGTACAATGCCATTTAATGTCAAGTCAACACAGTTATTTGTTTTGGCTGTCTGTAAATCTACAATAACCTTAACACGTACAACCACCCAGGGAAGACTCGGTTCCATGTACATATTGTAACAGATAATCCGTAGAAAAGTTAAGGGAAATTTTAGTTTTTCTTGAAAGCTCTGACAAATTTCAAAATTTTATTTTTGTTTATATTCTATCTATAAATTAATTTAATAGCTTAAAAAAATATATATATGTAGTTCCTGTTTAATTGTACTGGTTCACTGTCAAACAACTCAGGGCTTTTACGTTATTTACAATCGTTTCCACTTTTTGTTCTTTCATTAAAATAGTAAAATCATACAAAATATATACATACGTAATTGTACACCGAGAAACTTGAAATGACCATGTTAAAGTCTTAAGAAAGGGCACAAGTCGCGTAATTAGTTTATACTTACACTCTATGTACTTATAAATGTGCAGTGTACGGAAATTTGATAATGGCTGAACGAAACGTCGAAACGACCGTCATTTAATAAGCGGAGTAGAATCACAGGATTGTTTGACAGTGAAAAAAGTATAACGAAGAGTGTGAGGTTAACTTTATATTATTTATGGAAACCTTGGAAAGAACAGGTTCCGAATTCGAATGTGTAGTTTTGAAATTAAATTAAAACTATAATACAATACAAATTGAACACAGTTTCTCTCAAACAATAGGCGCATTTGTCACATTTATTTTCTGTCATAAGCCAGTTATAATTATTAAAGTAGCTTAGTACGTGCCATCACAGAAGATGGCGACGTAGTCGTTAAAACATGTTTGATCAAATCAACCTATTATTTGCGAGAACTGTTTACAAGTTTCGTTCTATAAAGTATATCATTATCAGGTTTCGTATTTGTTTATTATCGCCATTAGGAATTTCTAAATTGTACAGTTATTTTGGAAAACTTATTCTTAAAATTCAAATAAGAAAAACACTTCTTATAGTCACTAAACCTTTGTTTATCACAAAAATAAATACATTTTTAATTGTTTTATTCGAAAATTTTTCAAAATGGTAGTTAAATTTTATAAATCTAGAATGTGTTTAAGATATTTGGAGCTAAATTCGACAATTACTTTATATCCGCAAATATTTAAGAAAAACCCAAATTTTAATACCGCTGAATCCTTTTTACACCTTATTTTTCATAAGACATCTCGATCTATCTAATGTCGAGAACATGGTAGTAAGAACACGTATGCCAAAAAATAAATACCTCGCATGATTTTAGGCCGGAACGTACTAAACCCATGTTCGGAATAATGAATCACAAAAACATCGTAAAAAATACGAATTATGAAAAACACTTATAACAATTAATTCTTTCGCCATTTATTTAATTTTTTTAAATATTTTATAATTTATACATTTTTGTAAAAAAAGAGCATTGAAAATTAAATCTCTTATATAAAAAATCATGTCATTCACGCAAAAACTCTAGCCCTACTGCGCATGCCTCAGGATCCAGGTCACCGCTACTTCCACCAACCCACCCCGATCCAAGTATGCCTCTACCCTCCTTCCCAGACACAAGTGCCTCCAAGATCCTAATCACTCCAAATTTGTGTAATGTTAATCTGTTTGCATTTGCTTCGCCGCGACAGTAGACGGGGAGCGAGTGGGCAAAGACACGAATCGCCCCGGGTGTTGTTGAGCGAAGAAAATAGGGGGCGGAGCCTTCTAGCATCAATAAAAATAAAATTTTTATGAAGTTTTAATGTAAGAAAAACTGTTCAAAAGTATAGTCTTGAAAATTAAAATAACCCTGTACACGCCTGTGTGGGATTTGTTAGAAATACAGTCATAATAACGACAAGTGTATGGTAACTCATTATCTTCACAAATAATATATCTCTTGCAGTAACCTATATTATATTACAATATATAAACAATACTTTGTTCGCGTCTTTAACGTGCACTGCAAACATCTTTCAACACTTATTTAAATACAATCGTGTTACAAATATCCTTACGTCTAATATAAACAAAATAATTTTAACATTACCATATATTTATACACACTATGTGAATTTACAGACAGCCCTTACGTAAGGGAGGGGAAGGGAGGGAGGGAGAAGGCACGGCTATACATCGATTTGGAAAGAGGTCTCTCTCGTGAGTCGTGTGGAAGGAGTTCCCAGACTGCCTCTGGAAGAGCGACGGACGCCCAGCTTGACCATGTCGCACTCGGCTTCGCTCAGCTCGCGTGAGTGTGAGCGGGAGTCGGAGAATCGTGAGGGTGGGTTGATACGCTCGCTGAAACAGTTAACACTCATGGTTTGTTTTGCCAGTACAATATTGGAGATGGAGGGTCACAATGCAATACGACTGAAGAAACGAGGAAATATACGAATAATGTTTTAATAAAATGTATTTCAAACTGGAAAAGGAATGGGTTTACAAGTACAAAAGGAACGAGCATACACATTTTTACATTTTGTTTTAAAAGTGTCATTCTGTCGATGGTTTGTTCAAATTTTTTAAATGATTTCTTTTAACCTTATAAAAAAATATATTGATGATAAAAGGTTGTATTTAAATACAGTTTATAACCTCAAAGCAAATACTATACGTATTCGCTTTTATAGGAGTTGATTAATAAAATTGTATGCTGTTTTGAAGATACCCTCTGTTCCATAGTTTCAGCAGTTATACAATTCGATAGAAAATTGAACTGGCTACAAAAATTTACTTAACATATTTACTGTTTTTGATTTATTGTAATTTAAAATATTCAAACGGCAACAATTTTGTAACTGATTATTGAAGGTTGATTATTCTTTTAGAACTAGGTTTTTTGATCGATTAACATTGTACAAAATTTGAACTCAATCGTTTGAATCGATTCAGAGATAGAAAATACAAAATGGCAGTTAGATGGAAAACTGAGCATTTCGGATCCTATGATTATTGGGTTTTGTTTACAGTAAATGATTCTTAGTCACAATATTTAAACACACTATACCGGGTGTCCGGAAAGGGTTTAATATTTCGTATTTAAGGAAAATTTTAAGATAGATGTGATTGAGGAACCTACTCTATGTAAAAATACTATTTTATTAAGATTTCCCAAAAAAAATTATCTGCCATCTTCGAACCGCTGTTGTGAATGTAGCTTTGTTTTTTTTAAATAGGAAGGTGGTCATGTGATACATCATTTCGATGTAGAATTTCAAGAGAAAACCAAAGGTGAAATTTGCATAACCATATCTTTAACCGATTAAAAATGGTGACCAAAAAACTACGAAATCGTGTTTTCGATTTTGCTCCATTTTGCTGTGCTATATATATATTTAAATATAAATTATTATTCTTTTTGGATTCAGAATTAAATAAGCTTTCAAACGATATGTCACACAACGATATTTGGTCGAACCACTCGAAATCAATTTTGAATAAATATATCAAAATGGTTGAAA
>JAGFPH010006154.1:20658-47263 GCA_018207615.1 Philaenus spumarius | reverse complement strand
GGGGGGGGTCAAAGTTACTAAATCACAATTTCTCCAAAACCACCGAACGGATTGGAATGAAATTTATGTATGTAACTTCCTCTAGGGTCATAGGTGCTCTCTAAGAAAATGTTTTAAAAAATTCGAAATTTTAAGGGGGTATGGTGGTCAAAGTTACTAAATCATGATTTCTCCAAAACCACCGAACGGATGGAATGAAATTTGGTCCTATTTAGCTTCCTCTAGGGCCCTAGGTGCAAGCTAAAAAAGTTTTTTTTTAAAAATCTAAATTTTAGGGGAGGTTTGGGGGGGGTGAAAGTTACTAAAACTCCCCATAAGAAATACATAGTGTAATTTATATTCAATGATATAATATATTTTTTGTTAATATACATTTAAGTTTGATTTGTCTATCCGTGCAAAGCCGGATCGGGCTAGCTAGTATAATAATATAATATTGATGTGTGTTAAATGCATCTAATATTTTCCATGGTAACATTTTCCTACTTTTGCAATCCTAAATAACCATCTCCTATGCTACTTGGGATGGTATAAAGTTTCAACTGGGAGAAAGTATGTGGTAGTTATCTGGTACCGTTTATTTATATTAATTCGCTAATGCATTTCTTTCTCGTCCTATTACGTCGTTTCTTTTCCAACTGCACATTTAATTTGTCGTTTAATTTGTACACATGAACTGCAATAGTATTATATTTACCCTGACTTTCTGAGTGCGGGTCTCTTAATCTTCCTCCTTTTCTTCTAACTTTAGTGTATTCTGGTTCTTTGTGCTGCAACATAAACAATACATTTTAATGTACACATCTTATAGCAAGGGAAGCTTGGGAATGTCTGTTATAAGTTGCACAACTTACATGTTTAGCTTTGTACGTGTCTGCTGTTGAAGGTTTAGGATCGTGATAGACGAATGATCCTCTCACCGAATGGTAAGGTCCACTGTAGACGTTTCCACTGTACGTACTTTCGGTGTAAGGTGGTTTGGACAGTTGGAATGTAGCGTAGGGACAAATGTCTTCGATATAGTCTGCAATCAGAAAGTACGTTACTTCCGTAGTGTACGGTGTTTGTTAACCAGGTTATTTGGTCTCTTCATGTACAACTCACCTGTGGAGTCAGTCTTGTAAGTTGCAGAGTCTATACTAAGCTGCTGGTTCTGTATGCCGTGTTCTCCGTACTGCTGGTCGCGGTTCTGCTGGTTTTGCATCTGAGCAACTGAAGCGGATTCGCCCATTGCGTTTTGGTTTTCTATTCCTAAACAATAACACAATACACATGTATCAAACGTAGATTGTACACTCGAGTTGTTATAAAGATATTTATGTCACCAAGATCGTTTTAGTTTTTAAAACGAAGTTCCTTAACGCGGTTCGAAAAATAGAAAATGTAACGCGCAACGAAAAAAAGTGTTATTATAGCCCGTCTCAGGTTAACTTGAGGCAAGGGGGGTGGGTAATTAGGGTGTTTCAACCGTCATAAAACTGACCCTTATTAATGCCGCCTGAGTGAACCTGTAGGACACTGTAGTATAAAATTTCAATTCTGTATGTCTTAAGTGAAAATGAAAAAACTATATCATATTTCTTTTCATGATATTTTCCTGATAATTTTGGTACCAAATTTGATTACATTTGGCCAACTTTGAGCTGTACTAGCATTATAAACTTTCTTAGTTGAATTAAAATTGCTAATATGGTTTACAACAATAAAGCCACAAAAATGTACTAGTTAAGTTCATATTTAAATGTGTAATAAATAAATCATTTTTTGAGAATTAATACCCTTTTATCATTAATAATAAAAATTTAATTTTGTATTTTCTTGTATTGAAAACAAAACAGTTACAACACTTTAAGTCGGCCGATTAACATGGGACAAACACACAATTGTTTGTATTATGATAAATAACGATACAGTATCGAATTTTTTCTTAATGATTATTTATTACATTTTTAAATATGAACTTCTCTAGTACAGTTTTGTGGCTTTATTGTTGTAAACCGTATTAGTAATGTTGATTCAACTAAGAACGTTTATAATGCTAGTACAGCTCAAAGTTGGCCAAATGTAATCAAATTTGGTACCAAAATTATCAGGAAAGTATCATGAAACGAAGTATGATATCGTTTTTTCATTATCACTTAAGACATAAAGAATTAAAATTTTATACTAGAGTGTCCTACAGGTTCACTCAGGCGGCAATAATAAGGGTCAGTTTTATGACGGTTGAAACACCCTAATTACCCACCCCCCTTGCCTCAAGTTAACCTGAGACGGGCTATAATTGGTTGCTATGGCAATGACAAATATAAAATACGAGTAACGAAAAATCGTTATCAAATTGGTTGCATTGGCAATTAAAAATAGAAAATACGCTTAACGACAAAGCGTTATCATATTGGTTGCTATACCAATGAATGTAAATACGTTAAAGAAACATGTGTTTTGGTTCGTCAATTTAAATTAAGAGACGATCGGTTCCTTCCGGCGTAGTTAAGATATACAAGCGCTGAAATACATTCAATAAACATAAAATGTTGGTTCATCAATCTAGGCCTAACCTAAAATTATTGTGGGTATATTTAATTTATTTTACCTGCCTTAACGGCAACACACAATAATTTTTGGTTAGGCCTAGACGGATAAACCAACATTTTATATTTATTGGATGTATTTACAATGAATGGACATTTAACTGTGTTTACCATCTTAGATTTGATGTTATAATTAATTAAATCTACACCTTTATTATAATAACATTAAACGTATGGAAACAGTAAATATTTGTATAAAAAACAATCTAATAATAAACGGCAATTGAAAGGTTAAAATTATATGTGTATATGTTGCCGTTAAGGCTGGTAAAAGAATTGAAGAAAAGGCGTGATAAACGATCCTGACGGGGGTCCCACGACCGCACACATTTACGTTTTTTCGTTTATTTGTTGTTGGGACTAGTCACATTCATATATGCAAATATTTGTTGTCTACACTCGATTCCACGTTCACCGTGCAGTACAGGTCTTACGGAGAGTAGATATGCTACTACCATTACAGCCAACATCACGATTGTCATGCGGGTTGAGTCAGCTGACCGAGAGTAGCGTGGGAGTTGATGTTTTTTACTTGGCTATTATCACTAAGACTGTCGTATGGGCGCTCTGTACTGCACGGTGAACGTGGAATCGGGTGTAGTAGTAGATTAATTTGATTTATTAACTAACGTTATATATCTTTTTGAGTTTCCCTTTGAAAGCAGAAATCCCCATAACTAACTTCTCCTATTAACTGGGGTTTTACGTCCCTCGTGGCCTTGAATCAAACTTTACAACACCTAAACGAAACATATATATTTATAAAAATAATTTTATTGTTAGTCGCAATTCCGAATATTGATATACTAATTATTAGATATAGGACTTACCATTTTCAATAATCCGTGTTTCGTCTTTAAAACGACAGCCGTTTCGACTATTCAGCCATTTTCAGGTTTATTTTCAGTTTTCTCTTTGTCATATTACACAAACACTTACACATATTTACACGTAAAAAAAACACATACACGCCTGTATTATTTGAATCTCTTAACTAATGAGTCTACTACATTCGATGATGTTCGGTTCTTACTGTTGGTATGCAAGTTAATCGACGGGAATGGGGTGATGGGTTATCTACCTGTGGGGATACAGTGTCTTATAACGCGCTGGATTTGAAGTTTAGTTTTTCGTTCAACAAGTTTTTTTTGTTGTATTACAAGCCGCTTGAACACATACTTGGAATTATCCTCAACAAACATAGCCACGTACGAGGGAAAACAGAATATTGAAGATGGTAAGTCCTATATCTAGTACTATATATCTACTTACACACATTACAATACATTAAAACATTTCTTAAATTTTCATCTTCACTTCAGAGAGATACTTTTGAGGTTATGGGCCCCCATTGATCTTGCAGGTTGAGGTTGTTGCTATCAGCCGCTGTGCCCGAGAAATACTAAAAAGAGGTTTAAAGAGAACTAAAGTTTAAATCCTCTCTGTTAACCAATGTGCTTTAAAAGTACTGGAATTATTATTTTTTTATTATTATGCTTCAAGGTAGTGAATGAAGTGGGTAGGGTGAACGATGTCACGTAGGCATCAAAGGTAATGCAGCAACAGATCGCCTTCATTGGTTCAGAAACGTTCCGTGACAAGCCGCACATTAGGAAAGTGGTTGAAACTAGGACGGAACAGTGCTGGTCTCATTACTAGAATGCTGTTCCTGGGCTCAGCTATACTAAGATAATTATCAATCTTTACATGTCTAAAGCTGAAAAGGTTCATGGGTTTATTGTAGATCTTCTGACTAGTCACAGCCCTGTTAGATACCACCACAAAATAATACACTGGTTACAGATGACTCCTTCCTGTCGATTCTGCTCTCTTGAGATGGAACCGGCCCAACACTTGTTGTGTGAGTGTGAAGTTCTTGCTCGCAGGAGATTCGCGGAACTCGGTAGAGAGTGTGTTAGCTCTAAAGAGTTCTGCGGAGTTGATCCCAGTGTACTTAGCATCAAACGTGGCCTGAACAGGATCTGGGGCAAACTCTAAATGGACTGTTCTCAACAATAGATCCATTTGGGTTGCAGTGGCGGGGTAGCTCTTGAGCTCCATTAAAAAGCCCCTTAGTAAAAAACGGTTACATCAGATTGGTACGATACCAATTTCCATTTCGTTTTATTTATATAGGGCGAAAAACTTTGATGGTTGTCGTCTCTAATGAGTATTTCGTAAAAGACTAGTGAAAAACTGTATATAATTTTAAAATGTACGAGATACTTTATTTTATTATATTTTATGTTGCAGTGTTTTTGTTATCTTGCTGTTAGAGTTTTTCTTTATTGGAGTTTTATTCGTTAGTCATTAGATTTAAGTCTTCGGTGCTACTCGTTGTTTTCTTGTAAACTGTTTTAAAATTTGAAATAGTTATTTATATTTGTATTTATTTATATCCGTAGGTGAAACAAGTGATTGCTATTTATTATGTTTGTCCAGATTTAATTTTTTTTAACTAGTTTTGATTGACAGTTACAATATATTTTTATTTGATTCGATGACGAAATACAAGCAAATTTGGAAGAATATTTTACGACTTACTTTTCTTTCGGATGTAGAATCCCACAGTGATGACGGAAGACAACGATGCGAGGAACAGGAAAGTAAATGCAAACCACTTCAGATGTGAGTAGATCGGCGAGTTGTTGGCGGCTGAGGAAGGCGAGATCATTTCTGGCATTATCGTGGCTGGAACATGTATCAATATCTTGTTAATTAAATATCTGACGGACACAGATAATTAAATGGATGTTTTTTAATAAGCTTTAGTTTGTGCAGTGCACTTTAAGGGAGTTCAAAATAATGTTGCATAAATCTACCAGTAGACCTTTTACATTATCTGGAATATCTCTTGTAAACATTAACTATCTCACATCTTAGTTTCGCGAACGGGGGACTTATTTTTTTATACACATGCATACAAAAGAAAACGTTTCAGAAAACTTCAATGTATATTATTTTTTATAAGTAAAGGTGGGTTTAGGTAAGCGAGAAATTGCGTGAGGTTTCTGTACGACATTAAAAATTGTTTATGTAAATTGACGAACGAGCAGTGGCACGACTTATCGCAAGTGATGTCTTTAGTGTGTGATACAACAACATACAGGTCTGAACATTCATTGTTGCTCTAGGAACTTCTAACACTCCTACTGTCGCTAGATTAGTGAGAGATTTCAGCAAGTTAGCTTTATGAGCGGTGTCGATTGCTGAAGTTGTTGAGCCATTTCGTTAATTTGTTGGATGTTATTAAAGATTTTGAAGTGAAAACTTATTATGGCCCATTCGGCACTTTTTGCGTGGGTATTCGAATGAAATCTTGGGCGCCGTACCGTACCGTACCCTTTGTATTTTAGATGCGTGTAGTTTAAGGCTGTATCACACATACAAAATAAGAAACAAATTATGTATGGGTTAATTGAATAGCTGTATGGGTTGATTTAGTCATGACACGTACCGATGAAATGGACACTGTGCTTCCTCATTGTGTAAGTTGTGTTAAAGTAGTTTACTTGGTAAAACTTCTGAAATGGACATTATACTTTCTAATTTTGTAAGTTGTGTTAATAATATGCTTGGTGCTACCTTTAAAATGGAATACCGTAGTCCTTTCTCATTTTTTTGTAAATGTTTAAATTTGCAAACTTGCTTGATATCTATGGTAATGAATGTAGATGTACTAAAGAAACGTGTGTTGGTTCAGTATAGGCCTAACCTAAAATTATGTTATTATTATTTCACTATAGACAATCTTCTTTATGTTATTTTTTAGATTTAAATTTTAAAAGGGACAAGATAAAAATAATGACCATATTTCGGATTACATCAATATAACCGAAGATTTATATTATGACAGTTTTGAATTCTGTTGGCAGTCACACGACTGTTGTCTTTCTTTTTTGTTTTAATTTATGAAATAAATACAGGAAATTACTATAGTATTTTACCTGATTGTTAGTCCGTCTTGTGACTTCTTGTACACCATTTTATTATATCGACTATGATACACTGAACTAACAAAACTGTTCTATTCAGCATAGTCGATAAGATGGTGTACACCAACCGGCTCAATCCGTGTCGCACTATAAATTATGTGTTTGTGTACTTTGTGTTATTAATGTGTTTGTGTGTGTATATGACGACCTGAACAGTGATTAATATATTTTATACTTGCTAATGAGATTATGATCTCGAAACGTAAATAGGACAACACAAGAAGTCACAAGACGGACTAACAATCAGGTAAAACGCTATAGTAATTTCCTGTATTTATTTTATTATATAAAGTGACTTGGATACCAAAATCATGAAACTTTTAATTTATATTTAAAACAATAACCTGCTGTAGAGAAATCTACTTTTGACAGCAACAAAAATATAGGCCAATAGAATATACGAGATCACAATTAATTTGTTTCGCTATAGTTAATACATATTTTAATCATACATTCTTAAATGGATAAACGTTGTATATTTTTCGTAAATGGCGCTGAGGAATTCCTCGAGATTTGATATACCATAATTACATAAAATTCAAATAAAAGTGTATACCAACTTGCGAACGAACTCATAACGGCTGGTGAACCGAGCCGACACGGTTAACGAACAGAGTATAAAATGTTCATACAAACAGAATAATTGTTTTTCATATATTGAAATATTCAATAATACCACTAAACACAATGAAAAATTAAACAGCCATTTAATACTTAAAACCTACCATTTAAAAAAATAAGCATTGTTTAGAACTTTAACAAATAAAGTGTACAAAACCGAAAGTTTCTGCGAGGGTGTAGTCAGCTAGATGACTCACACGTTACGTCGCTTAACGGCAAATCAGCTGATTCGATAGCTGTAAGTTAGTAGGTTATCGGTTTGACAGTGCTGCGTACGCAAGTGTTAAATAGCGACACAAATACCAAATTTAAAGTGTTTAAACATCGTGGAAAGTACACAGTATGTTGTGTTTTAATACCGATAGTGTATGTAAAAAGTGTAGTTCTTTCATAGCTTATAGTAAATGAGTGAAAATCGCATATCGGGAGTTTTGAGGTTAGGCCTATAATATTTCACAACCTAATGAAGGGTAAGTTTTAGAAGCAGTTGTTTTGCATCTGTTCTTCTGTATTTAGTTTTTACTTTGTGATTATATTTACATTTATTCACTGCAAAATATGGCGTAACTTTACTATTCGACCCTAGCCTAATATTTTGGCACACAACGACGTTGTTTTACATTATACTGTTAAATGTTGAATACATTTAAACATACTGTGACTAAATAGGTTGTTAGAACCTTTTAGGTTTTTTTATAACATTTTTTCTTGCATTTCTGTTGCCATAGGTTAGCCTAGGGTCGAATAGTAAACTTGCGCCCCATAGGTTAGCCTAGAGACGGATAGTAAAGTTCCGAAGTGGGATATTTGTTTACAATAGCGGGCCAATCGATACTACTATAAATACACAAAGCTTAAGTTTTTTCTTTATAAATATAGTATTCATACACTTCACTGATGGCGGGAAATAAATATTTACGGCTCTTCTTTACCTTGAAGAAAACTCCCGAGTGTACAGTATGATTTCAATGCTTGATTTCAATGTATGATTTCAAAGCCGCAAAATCGTTGAAACATGCATTCGTAATACCGTGTTTCGGATTCTATTTATAAATTAATAATCCGGGAAACTACTTTAAGTTATAAAGAAGGCTTAATATTTTTTACGTGTTAGCTTAAAATATGGAAATTATTGCTTAAAACTCCCAAAAAATGGGTTAAAAACAATCGATTTTTACTCATTTAAACTGTTGATTAAAAGGAGTTGCCGACGATTTCTTTCAATTATGAGATATAAGACAAAAGCACAATCTTTTAAAGCACAAAAACAATCTTAAAAGCACAAAGCCTTTTAGAACAATTTAAGATGTTTCACAACTTTTTAGGTTGAAAAACGGCGTCCGAAACACGGTAGTACTACTAAGTGCATATTTTTGCTGTTTTACGCAAGGTAAGAAGACCCTTAACCATCTTCAACACGTACAATATTAAAAACTTACAAATCAAATGTTCCTTATGGGAATTTACATTGCAAAGAGCTGACATGTTTGTCTCACCGTTGCCGGATTTGTCTTGTTCTCTTTTGTGTAGAAACGAACAGTTTACAGACAACGATGTTGTTTTACATTCTACTGTTAAATGTTGAATACAGGTAAACATACTGTGACTAAATACTATAGGTTAGAACCTTTTAGGTTTTTTTTTATTATTCTTGCATTTCTGTTGCCATACACACCCAATTTAGTACAATATAACCTACTGATATTGTTCGATTTGGCAACGTTGATGAAATTCCATTTTAATTAGGCATTTATATTGTATTTTCTATTGTTCTTTATGGTTATTGTTTTCGTTATTAACGTTTTGTTACATTATTTTTTAATTTTCCTGTTTTGTGAGTAATTTTGGGATTAGTATTGTTTACTTTATTTATTTCTTACGTGTTTGGTGTATGTGAAGTCGTTTATTATGTTACAATTACGTGAAATATTGTGGGAATGTCGAAACTTAACCTATGTAATTTCAAGTTTTATTTCTTTCATAATTCCTATAAATTTTATTTTCTGGGAATATTTTTGTTGTTTTTACAATCAGTTAGACGTGTTCTTTCATATTATTTAAAACTCCCTTAGAAATCGATTGACCCGCCGTAGTAAATGTTTACCATTAGTGGTCTTATCAACTCCTAAAACCGAGTGTACGTTACGTACATACCTACGTTCGTGAGTAACAATACAATATAACAGCTGCATTCACCCATAATCTGTAATACTACAAAACCTAGCGTAGATTATACTAGGGGAGTTCTAGTGGAGGACGTGTTAACCACAGGTTTTAATAAAATTACACTAAATACCACTTTTTCCTTTGTATATAATGAAATTAGACACTTCAACGATCGCGGGAAATCAATTAGAAACAATCTAAAAAAATATAACAAATTAAGAAACTAAAAATCACGTATGGGACTTAACATGGAGAATCTTCAGATATTTTAATACACGATAGGAACAGGCAGCGAAATTCATTCATTTTGTTTAGCGAAGTTTATTGGTGTATTAAGTGATTTGTTTCTTTTATTTAGTGTTAAAATATCAATAAATACGGAAGTTAGCCTCTATATTTTCAACTTTGATTTCTCTCGTATTTTTTATAATATATATTTCTCGCGGATATTTTTTGTGTTTTTACAGTCGGTTTAAGGTGTTCTTTCATAACATGAAAAATTTTTAAAACCTCTGGTCAAAACGTCCTTAATTTTTACCTATACTTTGGGGGTTATGTTTACAACTTCAATCAATAATGTAAGTATTGTGGAGTAGATTTTTTTTTAAAATGAGTTAAAGAACTAATGTAGGCTAAAATACATTATAAGATTTGCTTTGAATACAATCTTCTATTATCAACATATTCCTTTATACTAATTTAAAGAAGAGATACTCTTTCGTTTAGCTTCGGAAACATTCGTACATCTTCGTATAACATACAAACATATTATATTATTAGTTTCTTCATTATAATATTAATAACTTCTAAATCATTTGATATATTAATATAAAATAAAAAGCTATCGAAAGATAATATTTCTATCTTTATTTAGGTATATAATAATGTACATAAATAACAAATTTTACAAATGGGCCTACAGTTTCATAATCCTTATAATTGTACACATTTACCGAGTTAAAAATTCCCATCAGGAAGGCCTAGACAAAGTCTGTTGTTTTTAAATAGTATTTTTTTACTTTCTCCTCTCTATACCTAGTATAATATGGAGAAAGTATTGTTTTCGTCCAAATTTTCGAATTTGAATTTGTAGTGGAACTATCTGTTTTGGTGTTCCCTGAACCCCCAAAAATGTTTTAGTGGAATTATCTGTGTTGGTGCTCCCTGAACCCATAAATATTTTTAGTGTATTTATATGTTTTGGTGTTCCTTGAACCCAAAAAAGTTTTTTTTTGTGATGTCTGTCCGTGTGTCTGTGTGTCTGTTAGGATGTGTAGAGAGCTGGAGATCATACCAACGGTCCGATTTTGATGAAATTTGGTATGTAGGTGTAGTTCTGGAATATCTCTAGGCGTTTTTCTCATTTTTCAAAGTTTTGATTTTTAAAGGGGTTTACCCCCCAAAAATTGTCAAAAAACGAGAAAAATCAAAATTACTCAAAAAAATAAAATTTGGCTTATTTGTAGCCCTCAATGTACCCTACCATATGCGAAAATCGCATCTTTCTAAAAATTCTCGTTTAGGTAATAATAATAAATAATAACTGATTTTTGGGGGTTTTCGGCCAAAAAGGGGATTGTTTTTCAAAACCTTTTTTCGTGCATCTATTTATACAGGCCTTATTGACATGTTTGGTGAAAATTTGTTCAAAATCGGTCGAATAGTTTTAATAATAATATTATAATAAGCTATAATATGGATGTGTTACATGCATCTAATATTTTCCATGGTATGTCCTACTTTTGCAATTCTAAATAACCACCTCCTATGCTACTCTTGGGAAGGTATAAAGTTTCAACTGGGAGAAAGTATGTGGCAGTTATCTGGTACCGTTTATTTTAATGATGTATTTGTGATGTGTATCTAATTAATCTGCCGGTGATTATTTACGGGGACTTACTAGTTTATTAATGATAAGAACAGTGTAGAAATTGTTTAACTAAAACTAAAATACTGTTCGCAGCGAAGATTAAAAATTATTTAGTTACTTTCGTCACAGTACAAAACTAATCTTTTGTGCTTACTCTTGTAAAACGTCAAAATTTCGTGTGCCAAGTTTGAACTCAATATCTTTTAAACCTACAAAACTGTGGATGTTTTGGAATACAAACATTTTAGAACCTATGTCTGTGTGAACATTTTTATTTTGACGAGAGGAGTACACCTGAAAGTTTGTAGGGTCTTCCTGAACCCTTACTGTGTTTCGGAGGCATAGTAAGATATTAAATCTACAACAGAGAAATTAATTTCTGTATTTATTCGATTCATGGACAACATAAATTATTCGTTTTCGTGTCTTGAGTTCAATGTTTTGCGATTTTATTGCTAGAAGTCAGGAGGTCAAAGTACTCACCTCCGTCAGGAGTTAAAGTTGTAAAGTTATAAGTAGCAACTTTAGAACCAGCGTTGTTGTGTGCCGTGACCTTCAGATAGTATCTAGTAGCAGGAGACAGGTCTCCTATAGTGTGTATCCTTGCTGTAGGTTGAACGTGGTTGGATACCAAAGTCCAATCCCCTCTGGCCTCTTCTCTATACTCTACGATGAAGTATAGGATCTGACATCCTCCGTCACCCCAAGCGTCCAACCATACTGTCACGGCCGTGGAGTTAACAGTCAGTAGTTGGGTCGCTTTGGGCATCACTGGAGCTAAACAGGAAGAAAACAGAATAATAGGCATAACATATGTGTTTCAATTTGTATCGAAATACCTCTGCTAGGTTCGTACCTGACTAGTCTGTCATAATGTAAAAACGCAAGAAAACCACCTAAAATGTCAATCATTGCTATTCGAGGTATTAGGGTACAACAATCAGAATTCGGTTACCAGCCCAAAACCACTCAAAGTGGTTGTAGACTTCTTCGCCTTGTGCGTCAGACAATTTACCGGAATGAAATGTTCATGGATTTTCAGCGAATTTCCATCGGAAAGATAAGCTGTTGGCAGTGTAGTGAGACATAAGGTCGGGGGGGGGGGGGGGGGGGGGGGCTGAATGAACACCGATCATGGTCCTCAGAACACGTTTTGGGGTGCCACTTAAACTTATATATAGGCCTATATACCGGGTGTTTAGAAAGTCTGAAAACGGTTTAATATTTCGGATGTAAGGAAAATTTAAAGGTAGATGTGATTGAGGAATGTAACTTCGTTTTGTCAAATGGGAAGGTGGTCATGTGATACATCATTTCGATTTCGATTTTCAAGAGAAAACCAACGGTGAAATGTGCACATCCATATCTTTAACCGATTAAAAATGGCGGCCAAAATACAACGAAATCGTGTTTTCCGATTTTGCCCCATTTTGCTGTACTATTTTTTTAAAATATTAATTATTCTTTTTTCGGATTCAAAATTAAATAATCTTTCAAACGATATGCCACACAACGATATTTGGGAGTATTTATAAATTTTGAGTTACAGCCATTTTGGTTTTTTCAAAATTGATTTCGAGTGGTTCAACCAAATACAGTTGTGTGGCATATCGTTTGAAAGCGTATTTAATTCTAAATCCAAAACGAAGAATAATTAGTATGTTTTAAAAAAAATAGTACAGAAAAATGGGGCAAAATCGAAAAACATGAATTCGTAGTTTTTTCATCCGCCATTTTTAATTTGTTAAAGATATGGATGTGCAAATTTCACCGTTGGTTTTCTCTTGCAAATCTACATTGAAATGATGTATCACATGACCACCTTCCTATTAAAAAAAAACAAAGTTATATTCAAAATGGCGGATACATTTTTGGAAATCTTAGTGAAATAGTATTTTTTAGATAGATTAGGTTCCTTAATCACATCTACCTTTAAATTTTCCTTATATACGAAATATTAAACCGTTTCCAGACTTTCCGAACACCCGGTATGTGTGTTGTTCGCACTCTAACTGCCGCATTTTTGTTCGAATTGGTCTAAATTCGGTTGATTTTCAAAGTCACTCGGAGAGTTCGTTAGCGAACAAGCGGAAGCCAATTTTTTAACACAGAAAGTATAACAATGTTTTGATACTTTTTGACTAGAATGAAACTTGTTTGTGGTTTTATCTAAAAATAAATGTAGATTTATAAATATTAAAAATGTATAAATATATAGATTATTCTGCACATTTTCTTTTTTCTACACGATTTTATAGTCCATAAAATGATCCTCTTCATGTCCAAATGAGGGATTTTACCGTAAGGATGGCTACTGGTACGAGGCCGAAAGGTCAAGGTGCAAAGGAACGTAACGAAGTAGAGCGTGAGCCGGGACTGGAGGCTGGCGTACAAACAAATTCAACTAATATATTTGTCAAATAGTTAAAACCCTAAAAGAAATAAACTTAATTTTGGAAATTCGATGAAAACACGTCAGTGGTTAAGCTGTGTGATCGAACTATTTAGGCCCCTAATTTCAGATAAAAAAGTGGTCTGGTGGGAATATTTTGTATTATAATAAATTAAAAAAAGGACATTTAAATTAACTTATTTGGCGAAACATTTAGAACAGTTATTTTACTTACCAGTTCCCTTAGTATAGGCGTTGACGATATCACAGGGCAGACCAGTCCCTATCTTATTATAAGCAGTAATGTACAGCTGATAGCGCGTTCCGCACCATAAGTTCCTCAACACATGCGAGTCCGACTTGGAAGCGATGTGTAACTCTTCCCAGTCACCGTGGTCTCTTTTGTAGTTTATCACATAACCTGAAAACATAACACAATGTGTCAATAGGATGTTTTAAGATCAGAGTTATGTAAAGTTGGGCATTTTGCAAACTTACCTAAAATAGGAATATCCCGCTGGACAGTGTCAATCCATTTCAAATGTAAAGTGTCCGCTTCGGAGTTGACTACGGAAAGTATCGGTGGATCGGGTGGCACTGAAACATCGTATTTCATTTCAAAACAAATAACAATATAGTTTGAGGAAACGTAATTATATGATGAGACTTAACACAATAAAAATAGAAAAATAAAATAAAATAGATTTAAATAGCTTTGAAAATATTATCTGCGACCTGTACTTAATGTGTCATAGATCGAAATAGACACGCAATATCCCCAACATCTGTCCATAAAATCCCTTATTTTGCCTATAATTTTTAATTTTTTACAGGAATTTTAAAAATATTTTTGGAATAAAAAGTAACCTAAAGTATTCTCTGAAAAGCCTTTTAAATGTTAATTAAAGTTTCATCAAAATAAGTTTAGTTATTCCGGAGATTAGCCCGGCCAAACAGATAGACAGACAGACAAACAAATTATAAATGTGTGTTTAGGTTTTGGTAATGGGTGAATAACCAACCATATGAGCTTAGAAAAAGCTTATATTTTGAAATAATAGACAGGATACTTCAATTGTATTTATGTACAATGTGTATCGGTATAAAATACATATCTATACTAATATTATAAAGAGATAAAATTTGTTTGTTTATATTTTTGTATGTAGGGGGTTATCTCTGGAACTACTGAACCGATTGAAAAAATAGTTTTACTAATAAAAAACCTACACTATCCCTAAGTAACATAATCTATAATTAATTTTGATAAAAACATTTTTTATTTCAATATTTGTAAATTTAGTCGGAAAAAATCTTAGGTTAGGCCTAGACTGATGAACTTAACACATGTATTTACATTTATTACCGTAGCAACCAATTTAATAAAGTATTAGATAAAACAGCTTTTGGCTCCAATATTTCCTTTGATGCAATTATTTAAATTTCTAACTTTTAGGTTAGGTTTTTATTAAAGTGTAGACCTGAGCCTTGCTGGTTCTTTTAACCTTTATTGTAACTACTGTTATAAAATATACGAAATAATTTGATTTGAACATTTAACATTATTTACTATCTTAGCTTTGGGGTTATTATTAATCCTACACCTTTATTATAAAGAAAATATAACACGATTATGTGTACAAAACGTAGTTGGCGTGCGTAGCGCGCAGGGGTTTCCCCTAGTACACTTATAATTTGTGAGAATTTGAGTTTACGTTTCTAAAGTGTATTGTGCACGTGTTTTAGCTACCTCCCGCTACATCCCGGAGCGCGAGGCTAATTAATTTTCTAGACCTCCGAGGGCTTGTACTCTTACCTCTAACGCGGACACTGTAAACTATTTCGTCTTGACCATGTGTGTTCTCCACACTGCACGTGTAGTTGCCTCCATCTGTGTGCTGCAGCTCTCTAATGTGTAGTGTACCGTCTTTTGTTATCTGAAACCATAACAAACGTACAATGTATTCATAGCATTGTAAAGATAGATGTGTTAAATCGATTTCATTGTAATGAATTTGGACAAACACAAACAAATTAATGGTAAAAAAGAAACAAAAACATTAAAACCGCGTTGTTTTACAATGGTTTTGCGTGAAGCAGGATGTATTCAAAGAGTATTCATACAATAAAATTATCGCAAAAGTTTATTTTACTAGCAAATTTCCATGTGAAAGATGAGCTCTTGTAGTACCTCTTAAGGTGAAACCTTAAGGTCGGGAGTGGACAATGGGCACCTATGATGGCCTCCGGAACTCGTTTTGGGAGTGCATAAATATATTTATGAGTTCCCACTCTTAACGGCAGCATTTTACGTCCGATTTGATCCAAATTTGGTACATACGTTGGATTTTAGGCCGCTCGGACTAGTTCGTTCCGAACGATAAAAAAAATCCAACAACCGGAAGCACGTTTTTAACCGAAAGTAAATTTGTGTGAAATTTTTCGTACCAGAATGAAGTATTTTTGCCTACTTATTAAAAAAAAATCAATATAGGAGATTACTCTAAAAATTTTGTGTTTAATAAAACTTTACATCGCTTCTGTTAAAATGAGGTGGGACCCCATCACCTTGATGTTAGAATTTCTTCTTGATGGGAGGTGGTAAAGGGGAGAAATGGGATAGCTTCCCTTAAAAATTAATAACAATTATTGCATTTGCTATGAAGTTACAGGCCTGAAACTTGGCACATTATTACTCTTCTGTCTATATATAAGCCAAATCCACGATCACGATTTCTCAAAAACTATTGAACGGATTGGAACGAAATTTGGTATGTAGCTTCCTCTAGGGCCATAGGTGCTCACTAAGAAAGGTTTAAAAAAAAATCGAAATTTTGGGGGGCTTGGGGGTTCAAAGTTACTAAATCACGATTTCTCTAAAACTACTGAACGGATTGGAATGAAATTTGGTACGTAGCTTCCCCTAGGACCATAGGTGACCGCTAAGAAAGGTTTAAAAAAAAAAAAATCGAAATTTTGATCGAGGTTTGGGGTGGTCAAAGTTATTAAAAATCCCCATAAGAAATACATAGTGTGATATATTTTTTGTTAATATACATTTAACTTTGATTTGTCTATCCGTGCAAGCCGTATCGGGCCAGCTAGTAGGTTATATATACGAAAGTATTATAATACAATTTCGATTATTTGCTTCTAAGGGGTGAAATATATTATTTATTTTATTTCAAGCATCTGGATTATTATTCTAAATATATTTATTGTATTTACCTTTTCGGTCTGTTTAAAACAATTATATTTGAAATATATTTCGTAGCTAATATTTTATTCACCCATAGACGTGCATTGCACCTCTAACCCTGATTGTTAATCGTTCAGGGTAACTCGTTATGAGTAACAAGTTGGTGGCAATGGGGGTTTTAGCTGGTCGTATCTAGGGAAATAATATTACATTTCATAATTTTGAGGTTATGAAAAATGTTTTTTTACATTAGCTGTCACTGCTACATTGTTTAGTAAACTTATGTTATAGAATGTAAATTTCTTTTATTAATATCGAAAAAAGTCACTAAGTAACACTACTATATTGCATAATTTAAAAATATTAAAGATAAACAATAACTATGGCGAGAAGGCGATCCTTCATGGTGGCGAATATTGGAAGAACCTGTCTACATCCATTGTATTTGGATAACCTAATAGAACTCCCATCCAATGCAATATTTTGTTCCACTGGAAATTCGACTTTTTTGGCGCTATCTATTGGGGAAACGAAGGAAGCTGGTTGGAAACACCAATGCTTACAATGCTTTCTCCCTACCGCTACCTCGCGGCGCGATCATGTACTATTTTCGCGAACACCTTTTTTCCGGCACACAAGCCCCGTATGGATGCAAGATCTATTTATTATTCATGATCTATGCTACATCTAACGTTCAGAACGTGGGAAAATCCCCAGACGCTTATCACCATTAGTACAGTAAAACTAGGATTTTGGTTGGGAAAATTCAGGTAGAAATGGTATAAATCTGTGTATTCTGCCTCTAATAAGAAGATTCTAAGCTTCCCAGCTCGATTTGCAACAGATTTACCAGATTTTTCTGTGCCAACTTAAAAATATAACCACAATCAAGCTTGATTTGTGAGAAAAAAAAATAAAAACACAGAATACAATTCTCTAAAATACGTTATAATTTTGTTGTAACTAAAATGTCACTGAGGATGTTGATTATCTCGTTGAAACGCGATTGACAATACATCCGTACATTTGTGTGAATTGTTTAGTGTGTTTATATTTTTACTAACTGAAAACATACTGCTATTGGAGAATTTATGTTGGTTTAGGTTCAGGTTTTTAGGCTGTAAAGAATGACGAAATGTGCAGTTTGACAACGTTGACAATATTCGTGGTTTTTCTTTTATTAGATTAAATTAAATACTAGGGGAGACCCCTGCGTGCTCCACACGCCAACCCCGATGGAACTTTCTAAAAACATATGTAATGTTTTATTTATAATAAAGGTGTAGCATTAATAATAACCTCAAAATTAAGATAGTAAATAATGTTTAATGTTCAAATCAAATTATCGCATATATTATTTCTCAAGACTATTTTTTGTCGGTACGCCATAACTTCCTTAATACATCATCAAATTACATGAATGAGGCATCATTTTAAAGCTTTCCTTAACCACTACACGGGAAAAATAGACAAACAGCTTAAAATTCATGTTTTAATAACAAAAATTTATTTAAAAAACTTTTATATTATACTCTGTATGTTCCTAATGAAAGGCGCCATCTACTAACCATCTGTTTAACTAGCATGACAGCTGTTAGATTGTTTACACTGTAAGATTGTATAGGGAAACTGTTATTTATAAACCAATGTAAATAAAAAAACTTAATTAACTGAATTAAATCAACGTGTTAAATCAGGTAAATGTAGGCCTACTCCGAACTTGCGAAATATTCGCACGGGTCAGCTAGTTCCGTATAGTTATAACTCGAGGCATTTTCTGTTCTTTGAACAAAACTATCAACAAAGGGAATAGGACTTTATCTGTTTAACATTAATAAATACTATAAAAATCATTATTTACTTCAACGCAAGCAGCTGGATTAGTTTGTCTCTTATTATATACAACTGTTTTGTATAGAAATGGTTTTTAAATTATTATTATAAACATTATTATTATTATTACTATAAACATCATTATTTACACCCACGAAAGCAGCTGGATTAGTTTGTTTCTTATTATAAGAACTGTTTTGTATAGAAATGGTTTTTAAATATGTCCCATGTTAATCTTGTGGGGAAAACCCGACCTTTGAGATTAGCTCACGCCATTAAGGATAAGAATTTTTGACATATAAAACCTTATTGCAAAACTTCGAAATGAGACAACTCAAACATTAAATTTGGTCCAGAAATAAGGGAGGAGTTGTGTCCACAAAAAATTGCTTCACGTGTTATATATAAGGTTTTTTTTGGTTTCAATGATTTAATTGTTATTATTACGCGTTAATTAAAATTAATACAAATGTTTGGATACATTTTCTATGATTTTATGTCTTACACTTTGTTTACGATCGTTATTGTTTCATTTTTGGAGTCAGTGAAGTGTTTAGTTTGTTTTGTTTAGTGTAAACATATCAAAAATGGTTGAACTTAATCTCTATTTTTGGGTTTTTTTCTTTTGTAATTGTAATTTCTATAATTTTCGTTTGCCTCAGAAATCGTTCGCGGTTTTAGACTCAGTTTTGTGTAATTTTAGAATACGAACAAATTATCCAAATTTATATGATCACCTTCATCTGAACGCGTTTCGTTATTTTGATGAGAGGAAAAAGCCTTTGAAGTTCGGCAGATTAGATCTGGAATTCGTAAAATGGAAGTCATTTACGGAATTAAATTAAATATATTTTGCGAAATGACTCTATGAAACAAGCATTTACAATTAAAAACTATTGTTTTTACTTTACTATAAATAAATGTCTTCTAGATAAAATGTGCTTACTATCTTAATTATAAAATCCTTTTGTATATATATAAAAAAGGGGAAACACATAATACATATACGAAAGGTGCGTGATTGTATTTGAATCGCAAATGAAAAATCCCACCTGATATCTACCATTTGACTGAAGAAGTTTTCCGTGAAGGCGCCATACCAGCTGTGGGGCCGGGATTCCCACTTTGCGGCACACCATTGTTATATTCTGTTTCCACGGGGACACCATCTGACGGCTGAATGATATTATTTTCGCAGGAACTGAAACAGAAAGAGTAAAAATGTTTTCATTTCAATTCACAATATTGTATGTTCTCTCTATTATATCAAATAATTCCTGTTATTCACACAAAACTCCGGCCATACTGCGCATGCGTCAGTCCATGTCACAACTACCCCCACCACCCTACCCCGATTAAAGAGCCTCTGTCCTAGTCAATCGTCATTTCCGTGACGTAAGTATACCGTGAGTTTGGGTGTATATCAATAATTTGTTGACGTGATGACGGGTGAGCGAAGCGAGTAGGGGAGGAGCCTAGTATGAATGAAAACAATTAGTGATTATTTAAGTATAAGTTCGTTCTCAGTACGCCTTTATAAAAGTAGTTTGTCTTTCCTTTCTCTCCGGTTGTTCATGAACCATTAAACCAATTTTTATGCTACTTGTGTAAGTGCGTTCTTCGGGAGGTTTTATACTAAGTTTTATCAAAATTGGTTCAATACTTCTCACGATTTAACAATACTTGACACGTCTTGTACTCCACGGGAATAAGGTTATTGTGTAAACAATCTTAGTTTATCATGTTTGTACTTCAAATGAGTTATTTCCATAATTTAAACAGTTTATTAAAACGCGAGTGTTAGAACTCGAAGGCGATAGAAAATATGAAAGGTTATAGGCTAGAAAATCATCAATCCTGCAACAGTGATGGTTATTCGTGAATGCTATATCAACTTTACGTTCTTACTATGATTATTATGTTTACGTCAAATCGTTTTGAACAGAGAGTGATTTACTCAGCAAACAGTTTCCTTTATAGCTAATAATTCAGGTTATTTTTTTGGAGCCATAAGTATCTTTAGTTCATAAAACTACTATAATAATTTTGATGCATAGACAATCGTCACATTTCCAACAGATAATAAATCTGAGAACTCTACAGTTTTTCGGGTCAAGTTCCAACAAGCAAGCCAGTGCATCTTTACTTGATACAATTAACAATGTTTTCCTCAACCTCATATCTTTTCATCCTCTTAAGATGGTCTTTGGAAATTTGAAACATATATTAAGCTTAAGTATCTTGAAACATAGTTAAACATTGAGCCATCAGTATTAAATCTTTTCAGAAATTGAGAATTTCCAAGTTTGTATTTTCCTTTCTGACTTACTCATCTTCAAAATTATAAGACACTTTAAGTTTAGGTTCACTTCTGAGTTCTCTCCTTCCCACCAAACAAGCAACTCCAATGTGGGTGTACATTCAGAAACTGATCAAATATTAATAAAATACAAATCAAAATGCAGTGTTGCTCATGAGAGTAGAAGTGAAGAGAGGTTATGTACTAAAGAAAAAGCAGACTTGGTCACAATGTAGATATCTCTACTTGACTGATATTTTTGGGAGAGGGTCTGGTACTTTGCCCTTTTTCACGGTTATAATTTTTTTTGGGATTTACTATTCTGTCGAACTTGTAGTCAAATTTTACAAATTTTGATGAAGTTTTAAACAAACACGTAGGACTAAATTTACCTAAGGTTAAACGGAACATAATGATATTTGTAGAAATATTTTTTAAATTTTACTATTTATAAACCTAATCACATTACTCGCACTACATAATGAGTTTGTACAATCGTTGACATACCTCTTGGTGACGGAGAGATGGTGACGACTTTGGTGCTCTTCCCTTCTCCGACCTTTGTCGAAGCCGTTACCCAGAACTGATACGTCGCTGACTTTTGCAGCCGTGCCGTCTCGTGTACTTCGCTCGCGGGGCTCAAGATTCGTTTGTGTGTTCCTTCCTGTAAAAAGGTAAATTTTTATTGTAATAGGCCAGTCGTGCCAAAATTAGAATACACAATTTTAACCGAATGTTGCTTTATATAATAATTGTATTTATAACACCATATCTCGAACTATATAATTTTAAAAGATTGAATATTTAAAAAAATACATGAACTACCAACATGCCAAATTAAGTTTGTAGGAGGAGCTTTTACACATTCTATGATGTGGGCGTGGCTTTGGTTTACGTAAACACTCTTTAAGAATATGTTTTATATTACCTCGCTTCCTTCATCAACAACGCCCATGTAGAATGTATAGGCAACAATCTCTCCGTTACGGAACTGCGGAGGTAACCAAGACACGACTATCTTCTCCTGAGTACTCATTGCGACTTTTATATCAGCTGGAGCGGAAGGTACTGAAACAAAACATTCGTTTCTCATAGTTTTTACTTAAATTTGCCATAATTTTTAAAAACAAATTACAGGGTATAGCAATAAAACACAGCATATCAATCAGGCTTTTAAACAACTTGACAGACATTTCTATTTTTTGAAGACGTGGAGGACATATAATTGACCCCATAATTAGAGGTAATCATCAGTAGTTTAGCCACCGTTTTGTCCTTTTTGGCCGCGAATCTTGTAACTTACTTCTCATAATTTAGCGCATCTGTTATCCACAGACAGAGAAACATCTTTGACAGCTATTATTTAGTAAACTTATAGTAACTAACGAAAACGATTCACTAGACTAGAAGATATAACACAATTAGCAGGTAGCTAAATAGGCTTTGATTCGGTTAAACTCTGACGACCTAATTAAGCCATAATTATTAATTTATTGGCTCGACATGACCCACCAATCAAGTAACATTGTTGAATGTAGAAACGGTACTGAATTCAAAAGCCAATAACTGTCTCGCCAAACAAGTCTCGTCCTTTTATTCACGAGTTCAAGTTTGCTCGAACACGGCCTTTTCAAAATACATTGAGTTGTATGCTATTTTCATTGCCGGTGGAGCGTATGCGTTATTCAGTTTAATGCAGTTTGGAGCAAACGTGAATGCGTGAATTAAAGTGACATAATGAGATATTTACTGACGGTAGACTGATTTGCCAAAACGCCGTGTCTTAACAAAGCTTGTAAACACGTTGCGCATCGTTTGATTGCATTTTGAATTTCACCATTAGCAAAAGCGTTTCCGAGTTCATTTTTATGACACTCCAAAACTTTTTCTGGGAATCATGATCGGTACTCATTAAACACCCTGACCTTAGGTCGCACTATAAGAGTCACTGGAATAGCTCATCTTTTCAGACTTTTCTATGGCAATTCACTAATAAACGGACTCGAAATTTTTATTTCCCTTCAAATACAAGACATAGGCGACATAAATTGTAATAATATATTGTTGTAAAATTGTATTACCATCCTCGGCGGACCTGCAGTAGACAGGTGTACTCTTGACTCCATCACCACTTGCTGTGAAGGCGAGCACAGATATGCTGTAGTTGGTAAATCTGTGCAGTCCTTGCAAAGTGGTTCTCAAAGAAGACGTCACTTTGGTCTCTACATCATTCTTTTCTGTAGAAAACAAAAACGTAATTATTAATACATTTCCAAATCTACTGAGTTACTGTTCTGAGGTTAGGAACAAATATGTACAGGATCGCTCAGAACGCAGTTATATTAAGATTGTAGCGGGGAAGCGGAGTAGTCGAAAGGCTAAAAGCGTTAGAGCAGTTCGATACAGTTGGACCCCGTAGATACTGGTTATCGATCTGTTTGCGTTATACACTGCTCCTCTGTCTTCCATAGTCTAACTCTAATTTAAAACATATTTTTTCAGTTATTAATACTTACCATACCAATCTTCCGCCGGCTGGTAAGATACTTTATAGCCTTGAAGCATCCCGTTGCGTCCTTCTGTCGGAGGAGCTTCCCACCAGACTTGGATACTCTGCGAGGTCGTCGCCGAACATGATATCTTCTCGGGAGAAAGAGTCGGTACTGAAAGAGATAATAAGCAATCAAGAAAATAAAACTAATAATAAACCATCCCAAAGAAGTTTCTAATGCATAGGAAGGGGTGGGTTCTAGGGAGATGCTATTAAGATGTTCAAAATGTATTTACATCAAAACTAAAACGTTTTAGATAAACGTATGTATTTTTCATGTTTTATGCAGTGGCGGCCTTGACCGATTTTAATGGTTTTTTGCATGAATGTTCCTTAATCGTAGGTCGAGCCATGTATATATACGGGTTTTCCATTTTTTTTAACCCCTTTAATAAAATAAAAATGGCGGCCGGACCGTTTCTCTCAGTGTAAGTTTTTTTCAAAAGCCAGTTTGTGGCTTAACCGTAAGTCGAATTTAAAAATGAATAACATTTTGCCAGTAGCAAATTTGATTTTCAAAAAAATTGTATTCTTGATTTTTCCCGTATCTCTTAAGGTAAGCTCACAAAATGTACGTAAACTTTAAATTTGTAAAAATCGTCCAAGTTTTTGTATTTCAACCATGTTTGTATACGTTTATTCTAAACCAATTTAAAAGTATTCCATAGTTTTTTTGTAGATAAAGGTTCAAAGAATTCATATATGCTGGTAAAAAAAAAAGATTGAAGTCAAATTAATAAATTTATTAGCTCAAGAAACAATCATGTTCAGTTCAACTTTAGGCCTACATAAAAAGTAGTAAAAAGTTTTTGTGATTTTTTTCATAAAGGTAAAAAAGTTTCGTAATTTAGTTCTAAATAGAACTGTATAAAAATATTTATCAATTTCAAATTTCTTATTTTGAAAACACTAGTTTTTATGTTGCTACTGCAAGACTGCTAACACAACTAGGCCTGTTTTGAATAGTAATTTAGGAATATATTCTTTGCCGAAAAATGACATATTATTATAAGAAAGTGTAGAGGATAAATCAAAGAATTGAACTGTATACTTGTAAATTGTTATTTCATAAAAGTATTTGACTTAGCTTTTCTTGAATTACAAAATGAGATGAAACCTCGCGACGATAAAAGGCACAGAAAAAATGACCTTAGGACAGCGTGGAAGTGTTGGTACATGGGTTGAGATCACTATCACGACGCTTTAACGTAGTTTGTTTTCACTATATCTAATAGTGGATTATGATATGGAACTATAAATACATTGTTAAGTTTTAGTTATTTAAGTATTTAAATATTTAATTCTATGTTTTCCTTCAATAACCCGATATTTTTAGCTAACTCACGCATTATTAACCTAAATAAAACACAATGCCCCCTAAAATAAAATCTTTAGCAGTTAAAGCTCAAGAAAAGAAGAAAACCAAAACTATAAACCCCTGAATCGCAAAATAATGTTTCACTTGCTAAACCTTTTGCTTACTTCCTTACTGGCACACTATGTTTAACCTTAGCTCAAAACTACATTTGTTATTTCAACTAGCGAGGTCTACTATTCACAGAACTACTAGTATGAAATAAAAATATGCTTTTCGCACATGGACGTGATGTGACGGATCTATATACCTTACCTAAAATGACGGGAATGGATGTTACGTGACGTGACGGGTCTGTATAAATTTACATTTACATTTAGAATATATTTTTTTAGTTACCAGTAATCTGTAGTTGTAATCTTTAATTTGATGTATTATTTATAATTGTAACTTAAATGTTATAAATACTACAAAAACCCCGATATTCCTTTTAAAACACCCGGTACGTGTAATTGTGTTTGTAAGCACATTGGGGGCTAGTGGAAACTGAACTTTTGAAACACTTATAAATTTACCATTACGTCAGTTACTAACCTCCCTCCAATGTGCGCACTGTGACAGCTTGCGAAGACGGTCCAGCGCCTCTACTGTTGAACGCTTGCACAGTGACACTGTAAGTCGTATACATGGCTAAGCCCTGAAGCAGCGCTTCCCCTCCGTACCTAGACCCAACTTCCACCGTCTTAGCGTTGGCGTGCTGTTGTGTTGCTGCCGTGGACGCTGTATTTGCACCCAGTTCCGAGTACCCGACGTAGTAGCCCAGGAGGTTCCCGTTCCACGCTTCACGTGCTGGCGGCTCCCACGTCACTAGCAGTTCTGTCGAACTCTTGGCTTCAGCTCGGACGTCCTGCGGTGCTCCGTTGGGGACTAAAAACAAAGGTCTTATTAGAAGGTTCTTTGCACAAGGTTCGCAGTTATATTTCTGGCAACATTTCAGAGCTATTAAACATTCACGTATTAGGAAATTTTGCACGTTTAATATCTGACAAAGATATATTTTAATGAAAAGTTGGCTAAGAAAATCTCATTGGACATTTACATAGTTGTTCGCCTAGAATTAATGTTGGCTAATTTTGAATAAGAAGGTGGTTTATGATTAAAAATCCAGTCCATCCTATATGGGGGAGAAGACTAGTTACACCTGTTGATGTCCCTCGCAGTTCTGAGCCAAGCAGTCATTACACTTAAATATACTTATGGATTGACCCATAAATTTAATGCATTGCCCATAATCATTAAACAATTGTTTGCCTTCTGTTGGGGTATTATGTCTGTTCAGAACAGGTATTACAAGATTAGCAATACATTTACTATCGAATTTGCGTTAGGAAAGGTGAGGTATTGCAGTGACCATTATGGTTAGACCTAAGTTCGGGAGTGGTCAATGAGCACCAATCATGGTCCTCAGAACACGTATTAGGGTGTAATTAAAAATGTTTTATGGGCCTACTATGTTCACACTCTGACGGACGCAATTTACGCCCGATTTGGGCCATATTTGGTACACTAGTTGGTTGCTTGGGCAAGTTCGCGAGCTTAAAAATTCAACAACCAGATACACATTTTTTGACAAAAAGTAAATTTTTTGTGATTTTAGTACAAAAATAATTTATCTAAAAAAAATAATATAGATTATTATTCTGCACATTTTGTTTTTTACATGACTTTAGAGACCGTCTGATTTTCCATCCCCCCCCCCCCATCAAAATGAAA
>JAGFPH010006154.1:9797-20648 GCA_018207615.1 Philaenus spumarius | reverse complement strand
ATTTCGTTGTAAGTTTATAATATTCATAGTTTGACTTTAAATACGTAAGACGCAATATTGAGAAAATAATATACGACCAAAACTAATTACATATTCATTCAAGTATATTTGACTACGCGAATTTTTTGGCTCAAAATTTACTACTCATCCTTCCTCATCTACGATGTGCCGATCTTTCTTCTCATAAATACATGCGTATAAAATGTGTGTGTGTTTTTTTTTACTTCTGGTCAACAGGTTTATTTGCTACAACGCTATGGATCTGTGTCGACATTTACAAAATTCGTATGCGTCAGAAAGTTTTTCTCGTAGGCTAAATAATTTTGTTCCTAAATCTGTTTAATAAAGTGGGTTTTTGAAAACTCACAGCAGTGCGCAAACTAAACTGCATGTGTTCAGCGTCAAGTAATTATACCTCTTTGTTTTACTTTTCGCACTTCAGCTGTTTACTTTGCGCATTGTTCGCAAAGTAAACAGCTGATGTAGTCTATGTTTTGAAAATTTTGATTGTTATGGAACTAACCCCTGTAAAACAGATCTTTTTAAAAACTAAAAAACTAATTTAAAATGTAGCTGTAGGAAAAACGTTGTGTGTATCACGGGTGCAAAGTTTAATTTGTCACACTCTATAAACTTTGCCGCCCTCGTGTGACCAACTCAACTTTGCACCTAAGGTACGGAAATAACTATTTTCGCACAACACAAGGTCAAATGAATTTACAAATAAATCGTTGTTATTGCTTGTTCATAATTTTTGGAGGTGCAATTTTTTAATTCCTTATAAACTTTTGAGTAAACTAACAACTAAAAAACTATTAAGGATTTTTTAGTAAAATTATTGTACTAGATCCAGTTTATTCTTAGGAAAGAGTTGAGTAATAAGTAGTTATTTAAATTAAATTTAGATAATTGATGCATGGCTAGTTAACCTAAATCATTAACAATTTTATTGCACTCAAAATGATTTGTGTGAGTTTTCTCAACGATATGGCTACTCCATACACTCCTTACTATTGTCTACTGTGTACTACATTCGCCCAACGTTTTTCGTTTTAAATTTAACAAGTATTTTCATAAATATTAAAATTTCACAATTTGAAATTTTCAGGACAATCTGTATGAAGTTGGGAATTCTCTGTATGGTCCTAGGATAAATTATTTTATATTTTTAGACCGTTTAAAAAACGTGGCATTAACAAATTGTTTTTATTTGAATAATAATTTTCTGCTTGCGTGTGTGGAATTTTACAATCGATTTTAATCATTTTTGATGAGATTATGACAGGTTGTTCTAAGATAAGTTCATAGTTTCAAGTCTATGATCCGCCCATCACTAACTTCAACAAAAAGAAAACATGGCAGTCGTAGAACTGCCGTTGGAAGTGAAAACTTTTTATGTTTAAAAATGTTGGACGTTATTGTAATTGATTTTTAATTTTTTTATATTTATCAAAAAAAATTTATTTTTTCAATTTGAAAATAATAAATATTTATGCAATATATAAGTAAAAAAATTACTTGAAATTAACATGGAAAAAGTTGTGTATATAAAAATAATTATTAACAAACTGTTATTAACAAACTTAATAATAGCCTACTTTTATTTCATTATTATACATAAAAATTATTATTATTACTATACAAGTGATATACACAAAATAAAACATGTACAAGAAGCCTATGTTACTAAATAAACGTAATATAATTATGTATTTTCAATTATAAAAATATGTGAGTTCTCATCTTCATCAGTAATTTCAATTACTCTTGCATTGCTATCATTATCTTTATCTGTACATTCTAAAACTGATACTATAGGCTTATCATAACTAAAGTAAGAAACAAATAATTTTGATTGAAATCCATCCAAATGTCTTGTAAAAACAGCATCTATTGTATTTTTGTATCTTGTGGTGCTTTTAAGTCGATCATTTGACATGGTTAATCCAAACTCTTGATTTAAAAACCCAATTAATGGTATATCTAATATTTTAAATGTTGACTATGATTTGAAATTTTTTTAAAAAGAAATATCATTTGTAAAATACATAAAAATATTCCTCCCCGGCGAGGAATCGAACAACGGTCTCCCGCGTGACAGGTGGGGATACTGACCACTATGCTACCGTTGACTGTGTTGGAATTGAGTTATTTAGCGCTATCTCTCTTTTGTAAACACAGAGGCGATGACGAATAATATCTGACGATCACGCGAGATCAGAGATTTTTACCCATCTGTAAAAGTGCCTAACGCGCCATAAGAAGTTTTTACTTCAAAAATCATATTAATATTAAGTGTATCTTGTTGGCCGTTTTCGGTAGTCAATGAAGACATCTACTTCCTTCGTAGGCTTCAGAAAGTTCTGATTTTTTTCTAGGCTACATATTTTCTTTCCATACAACAAATACATATTTTTAGCATGATTCTGAGGTCGACCGTCTTCTTTTGCCTTTAGCGAAGTCCAGCATTTAGATGATAATTTCAACACTGTCCTGGTCAATTCATAGCCATGACATCTCCAAAATAAAAACATAAATTAAAATTCAACACATTTTTATATTAGTAGCCGAAGGAGAATGTGGACTATTTGTACTTATAAGAGAGGTATGGCGTCCCTCGAGGTACCTCAGTCATATATACAAAACTTGCAAGAAATCATCAAAAAACAAGTTACGACACCAAACCTGTTTGTTTTTATGGTTTATTTCTTACACATGCAAATTATGTGATTTATATTCTTTGCAGATGTTAAACCAATCCTTGGAGGTGAAAATAATACCGCTCTGCTCGTTTCTATTAGAAAAGATGTGTTTTACAATGTCTTTTAAAATATTCCATACTTAGAAGTTATAAAAGGAATTGTACTTTAACAAGATTACTCCCATGTAAAGGTTGTCTAACTTTATTTAAATTAAATGCTTGGGCATTAAAATATTCACTGAAATGTAAATACCCTCCGAGAACTGAATTACATGTAATCAAGTTTAATGTACAGACTTTAAAGTTCCTAATGTTCACATTTACATGCCACGTTTGCTTTATTTTTGTATAAATTTCTAAATAGATTGTAAAGCATGAATAGAATTGGAACGTCGCCAAATAATATGATCACTAACGGTTCATTTAGTTCACGGTAATATCAAAGCAGAGAACAAGAATTAACGAATTTTCATAGGAAGATGAGGTATTGCAGTGACTCTTAGGCTGAGAGTTAGGGCGCGTTGGGGGGGGGGGGGGCGGGTTAAATGAACAGACCCCGATGATGGTCAACAGAACTCATTTTGGAGTGTCGGTAAAAAAATATATACAGGGTGGAACCAGTGGCGGATCCAGGACCTCATCTGGGAGGGGGCAATACTTCCCAGGTATGCAAAATAACTGGTAGGTTTTTGGGGTGGGAGAAGGGGGGTTCCCACAAAATATAAAAAATGTTAACGCAAAACGTTGAATTTGAATGGAAATATTTTGGTTGTCAATAATGTTTTACTTGTTAAATTCTTTATTTTTGTATTTACTGATGTCTAAAAACTGTGGTTTTGCATCGGCTTTCGTACAGCGCACTTTTGATTGTATGTTTGAAATCTTACTCGCGCTTGTATTAAATATGTCAAAATATTACACTTTTTACGAAAAAATATTACTTTTTGTAACGACCTCTAATGAGTGAAACTCTGATTTTGAGACAAAGCTCCGAAACGAGTAAGAACAAAAAAATAGAAGTCACAGATGATGTGACATTGTAACTTATCACTTAGGCCTATAACCATATTATTGTGAGTGAGAACAATATTTGTTCACCATACAATACTTTATACTTCGATGAAATTCAACAAATCTATTTCGAATTTCAATGTTATTCACAAATTAAAACGTGCGTATTCCTACACGCCTACAATATAATATTTTACTTATTACTTGTGGAATTATTTAAGATTAGATTTTTAGTGATTTTATTATTTTTTACTATCCTTCATTGTTCATTAATAACTTTTTAATATAGAATTATGTAAAGTAAATGCTGAACTAACAAAAAGATATATTATTTGGACAAAACTTTAAAAATAAAACTTCTTCTTAATTTGATTAAGGTACGTAAATATAGGCCTATCACCTATATTTATAGATGTACGTGAACAACTGTGTTAGAATAAAGAGGAAGCTTACCTGTTAAGTTGATTTCTTGTTTTGTTTTTTTTTTTTTTTTTTTTTTTAAGTAAAAAGATGTTAGTTTTGAAGTTTCTTTCATATTAGTTCAAAACTATATCTCAATAAAATATCAAACAAAAATATAACTAAAATACAACAACAAATTAGAAAACTTGATCTGTTTTTGAAGTAAACAACTAGCCAAAAGAGCTAAGAAAACCATAGATTAAAAATTATACTATATAAGTTACTTAAGTCAAAAACGAAGCAAGACGCGACGTGCGCAATTCATCGTCAGAACGGTGACCCAACCGATTCAACTTTAACCCTTTGTTGCCTGACGGTACTTTTAAGTACCACCCAATTTAACTGCCTTTATAAAAGGTAACAGTGGCTTTATCTACAAGTTGAGCCATGGAGGTACTTTAGAGTACCATTGCAGGTCTGTAAAACATCAGGTCTACACCTAGTTTCAACAAATGCCACCAGAAAGCAGGACTTGCTTGGCTAGTGCTTGCTTTCAATTGACAATTTATATGGTGTGATTTCCCCAATTTTTTAAAACATGTTCTAGTCTTTCATTTGTCAGTATTTTGTATTAAAAGTTTAGCATATTGCTTTAAATTAATTACTTAACTTAATAAGAACTGATCTAAGTTATTATTATAAACCTCTCACACATACAAATTAGACAGATTAAAACTTAAGAGCATCCAAGCAAACTTCCAATAACCGCTCCTAGATGGTGCTGACAAACTATCTTTTACTTTACACGGAATATTTATACCGATAGTAAAGTAACTGAAGTTTTGTTAATTTGTCATTTTTCTTTCATGAAGCCGTAGTCTAGTGGTAACGAAGCGTCTTTCTGATCACAAGATGCCGAGTTCGAATCTAGGCTAGGGAGACCATATCTGTGGTTTGAGGGTAGGAGGGCGGAAGTAAAGCAAACGGTGGTTGGCTCGCTTCCAAGCTGACGGGATGTGACTAGATATCTGGTCTCCGGGTGGGGCTGTTTTGCGTAATTTACTAAGGTATTTATATATGTATATATATATATATTTGTCTCGTAGAACTATTTGTTGATCTTGTGTCAGTTAACATTAATTGTTGATCATTTTGAAACGCTTATAACTTAAGTTCTAATTATAGTAGAAATCTAATTTTGACACCATTCAATTCAGAATGAAAAACCGCATATGAAAAGTATCATGTATAGTTATATATACAAAAATATTTACTTAATTTTAACAACACATTGTTGATCCCAAAATTACCTTCTTTGTTGATCGAAGTTCGTTTTTGTTGATCTAGCTTATTGATCAACAAAAAACTGTTAAAAATATGTTTGTGTTTGTATAAAGCGTGTCCCATAAGTAAAGTAACAAACTTCGGGAAATGGTTCTGTAGGTCAAAATAAGGAAAAAAGTTTATATAAACACAAACCCGAAAATGCTTCGTTTTCTAGATATCCGCCATTTTGTTTTTTGTACAAAATAATTATTATCTAGAGAACGGTTTGATTGATTGAGTTCAAACTTGGCATACAGTTTAACCAAACAATTATCTAGCTCAAGAAATATAAGCGATTAAATCCAATCATTATTTTCAAAATGGCGGCTGTTTGAAAATTTTTAATCTAAATTACTCAAAAACAGTATATTTTAACAAAATATTTTAAGGAAACTTTTTTGTAGCCCTTTTGATTTTCTATCGGATGATGTAACTGTCAAAACAATCGGATGAAGGATAATAGTTCAGTTATGTGTAAATAATTGAGGGCTAAAAAAAGGTGTCTTGAAATTTTGTTGGTTAAAATGTGCGGTTTTTTAGTAATTTAGGTTTGAAATTTCCAAACAGGTGCCATTTTGAAACTCATTATTGGATTTAATCGTTTATTTTTCTTGAGATACATAATTGTTAGGTTAAACTTTATGCTAAGTTTGAACTCAATCAGTCAAACCGTCGTTTCTCTAGATAAGAATTATTTTGTATAAAAAACGAAATTTCAATATCTAGAAAACGAAGCTTTTTCGAGCTTGTGTTTATATGAACTTTTTTCCTTATTTTGACCCATAGAACCATTCCTCGAAGTTTGACACTTTACTTATGGGACACCTGGATAATAGTTTTCCTTTGTTGTTTTTTTTATGCATTGTGCATGTTATCATAAATTGTTGTGTGAATAATATATTAATAATAACTTTTTAGCACTTTATGTTGCAATTTCCTACACATATTACTAGTAAATATAACACAGAGTAAATAAAACTCTTCCGGAAAACGCGTTATCTTAATAATAGCTGAAACTAGAAACGGGAAGTTTGTTAAGAATGTTTTTTGTTTCATATGAGATGGTGGAGAATTGAAGTTTTATTTAATTAATTTAAAACAGCATTATTTTCCAGAAACCCTATCCCGGCTATTACTAAAACTAAAACAATAAAAGAAAAATTTAATTTATGTTTTTTTTTTATTTTCTAATGTTAAACGTCTCTTAACTCTTTTGGAAAACTCTTTACTATAGTTCAGCTTGATAGAAAATAGAAGCTGTAAATTATGGTCGGAGTGTTTTGACTTTGCCATAAACCAGGAAAACATCGTTTAGTTTTTTATTTAAAAACAGAAGAAAATAAGAAACAGTTTTGGAAAACTTGTTACGATATCTGCATAGTGGCTAAAACTAAGGATGCAAAATATTTGTAGAAATGTTTTTTCTGCGCCTTTGGAGATAACGAAGGATACCTATTTTTAATTTATAATTTTTAAAACGGAAGAAAATATTTAAATCCTTTTGGAAAATTTTTTACTATATTTCATTGATGGCTGAAGTTGAAAACTTACATATTCTAGAAATGTTTCTTTTTATGCCGTAACACATTACACTAATTACACATTTTGATAATTATTCTTAAACTGCAGAACATATGAAAACTCTTCTGAAAAACTCGTCATCATACTTAGTAACGGCAACAACTAGAAACGTAAAATTTGATAGGAATGTTTTTATTTTGTGTCGTTAGAAATAACTGGAATACATGTTTTGGTTATTTATTTTAAATCGTAGAAAATAAGAAAACTTGTTACTAGGCTACATTTCGGCAACTGTTGAAACAATAAATTGTAATTTTTGTAGGCACTTTTTTAATACCGCAGGCTTAATGATTGGCTATTTTACAATTTATTTAAAACGGAAGAAAATATTAAATATCTTGTGGTAAAAACGATTACTTTATCGCAAGAATTACTTCATATAGAATGGGGTATAGAATGTTTAAATGTAAGTTTTAACTCTCTCATCCAGCTTCTACAGTTAGAACCAACATCAGAGTTAATTATGTTTTAACCTATGTGTACTGATAACTGACACTCGATTTACTTATGCACTATGCTGCTACTCAATTTGTATTATGCTAGCACAAACTAAAGACCTTTTGTTCTTTACCCACAAGAAATATATATTTTTTTAAACAGACATTCTAAAAAAATAACTTTTTTTGCAAGAATTATACACAAAAGTCTTATGGCAGTGCTATCAGAATAACTAATCTACTTAACACAGAAAAGTATATGTTTTAGTATTGTCTCCTTTATACTATATGTGATAGCCATGGCCGGATTTTTATTCAATATTTCTACATGAATATTTCTAATCCTGTAAGTACAATTATTTTTTTAAAGATAATTAATTTTATATTTATCAATTTAAGAGAAAATCCTTTTTGTGAAGATGTAATGTCAGTACTATAGAAAACAGATCAGTTAAAATATTTGTGTCAGACTTATTATTCACTTTTACAATGTTTGCATGTTATCCTATTTCAAAACATAGCAAATTAAAACTGGTTGAGTGTGCCTGTCTCAAGGATAGTAGAGTTGACTCCATAACAATAATAAAGATTTTATTCGTGGAAAAACAACCACCTCTTTCTGAATGCTATAGTATTAAATTCCTAAAAACTAAAGTAGATTGTATTAAAACTATCAAATATTAATTTATAGCATACCTATTGTTACCTTTGCCGCACAATGGGTAGTCATATTTATTAGCCCTAATAAAACAAGGAAATGCCGGCTCAAAGAGGCGATGTTAGGTCAGGTACTGGTGAGGTATCTTGGTAAACATCCAAGGGGTGGTAAGGGTCTTAAACACTTAGGCTTGCACTGTGGCCTACAAGTATTCAATTATAACTATTTTGTAGATTAACATTACTGACAAAATTATTTATTTTAGGATAAGGAATTTAATTCAATTGTTTAAAATTTTCAAATGTAGGCCTATATGTTCTCGCTGATGGTGCGAGATTTCGTTTGATTGTTTCATTTAGGTGTGGATTGATCAATAGATAAAAGTTCGAACAAATCATTTAAAAGTGATCACTAAATTTAGAAATATAAAATTACATTTTTTATGTTAAATACGAAAATACGTGGAGGGGGAAAAGTCTGAGAACTGCTTAATATTTGGTATATAAGGAAAATTTTAAGGTAGGTGTGATTGAAGACCTATGTATATTGCAATTATATTCACAACGGTTTAAGATATGGATGTGCGGTTTTTAACATTGATTTTCTCTTAAATTTTTACATTGAAATTATGTATCAGATGACCACTTTATTATTTATAAAAAAGTTACATTCAAAAAGGCAGATTCAAGATGGGAGAAATTTTTTTTACATATTAATAAAATAGTATTTTTACATAGAGTAGGTTCCTTAATCATACCTACCTTCCAATTTTCCTTACATACCAAATATTAAGCCATTCTCAGAATTTTCGAACACCCTGTAATTATAAGAGTATACTGCACTTAAAGCATTGATACTATCTCGTCTCAACATATAGATCAGCGTCGAAACTTCACTAGCTTTCAAACATGAAGTGTTGGTGAAAAGTATTTAACTGTTTTCTTATGAACACCTTTAAAATCAATAAACGGTACCAGGAACTGGCACATACTTTCTTACAAACATATTTAAATTACTAGGGGATACCCCTGCGTGCTCCGCACGCCAACCCCCAATGGAACCTTCTAAAAACAAATGTTATGTTTTATTTATAATAAAGTTATATGATTAATAATAATAACCTCAAAATTAAAATAATAAATAATGATAAATGTTCAAATCAAATTATTTCTTATATTTCATAACAGCAGTTATAATAATGGTTAAAAGAACCAGCAAGGCTCAGGACTACACTTTAAAATCCTAACCTAAAATCTAGAAATACAAAAATAATTGCTTCAAATTTTGAAATCAGCTGTTAATGGAAATATTGTAACAGACAGCAGTATATTATCTGTTCTTTTATTCAATTTATTGTTATGGTAATAAATTGGTAAATACATGTGTTGGTTTATCATTCTAGGCCTAACCTAAGAATTTTTTCCGTCTAAATTTACAATTATTGAAATAAAAAAAGGTTTTTATCGAAATGAATTATAGCCTATGTTACTCAGGTAAAGTGTTGCTTTTTATCAGTAAAACTATTTTTTCAATCGGTTCAGTAGTGCCAGAGATTACCCCCTACATACAAACAAACAAACTTTACCTCTTTATGATATTAGTATAAATGTATGAAGAGTTAATAGGACAGCCATAAAACCTTCCAAAATCCACACTTATCAGGTTTCTCTATGTGTGTGTCAACGTGTATCTTTTATGGGTTAATAAGTAGCAGATTTTATTTAAAAATATAATTTACTTTAACTGTCATATTATTTTACAGAACAGCTGTTTTATGTTTTTAATTTATTTATTTAATACCAAATGTTTTAATGTAAACTGCAGAACAGCTGTTGTATGTTTTTAAATTCTCGTCTATTTCTTATGGGGATTTTTCGTTTTTCGGGTATCTCAAAAACCCCTTAGTTTTTAATTTTACAAAAAACTTATATTTTTCCCTCGTTTCTTGAATCGATACCTTTAATTTGACACCTCTCCCATCATCCTCCGATTTACCAAATTCCCACAATTTTGAATCTAAAATTTTGCTTACAGAATTATATATAAGGATTAAACAGATAGATTCACTGTGACTTCATAATTGTATGTGGAGTAGGAGAGGTGATTTATTAAAGTAGGAGATTAACTAATAAATATTATTATTATCTAGAGAGGTAACTATTCCATCAATTTCGAACAGATTTGAAACAAACACGTCAAACACTACTTGACATGTCTGGTGCAAATTTGTTTGAAATCGATTGAATAGTTTTCGCTCTAGCTTTTTATACATACAGACATATACATACATACAGACATACATACATGAATACATACAAACATACAGGCAGACATTTTGTAAAAAACATTTTTTGGACTTAGGGGGTCCCAAAACGGATATTTCCACAAAAATCTCAACATCGATTTTTTTGCGATCACTATACTTTCTCTGTACTATAGTATAGTGAGAAAGTAAAAGGGTTTGAATCATTATTATTGTATTTTGTGTAGCGCTAGTCTATACGGTTTGTTATTAAATAGGTTCAGTCCTCTTTCAATGTAGTGACATAGTATGTTTAATTTTTGAGCATACAGTATTACTTAATAAAATTAGTAATATTTAGGTAGTTTTTACAAGAAATGTATTTATATATCAAGCTATATGTCATTAAAAACTTGCATTTTACTACAGAGTAAACTTTAATTCTGGTCAGGAAGCTTTTGGCAGTCAATACAATAAACTAGGAGAAACATCA
>JAGFPH010006153.1:32982-59295 GCA_018207615.1 Philaenus spumarius | reverse complement strand
CCAATACGGGGGTTGGCGTGCGAAGCACGCAATGCACTGTGTATTGAAAATACAGTACTCCCAATACGGGGGTTGGCGTGCGAAGCACGCAATGCACTGTGTATTGAAAATAATCCCAATACGGGGGTTGGCGTACAATGCACTGTGCGTCGGCCGCTTCTCATAGTGTTCAGTGTCAAGCTCACATGTGCGTCCTTAGCAGTGAACGGGTTAAAAGGGTATTAATTCAAATCCCCGGTCCTGCCCTGCCCCCCCCCCAGCTATTATAAAATAAAATTAAAATAGAGCAATGCATAAAATCAACGGTTTCTAAAACCCAAGAAGTTTCACGTTTAACGCGCTTTTCTTTGCTTTAGAACAGTGAGGCAAATCATTTGCTTTTATTGTAATGTCGGTCGGAGGCAACTTGTTTGTCCGTTCCTTTCCACAGATTACAGGTCTGTCGCTCCTTTATTGCACTTTCCAAGCCAATATCAAGGCTCGTGAAATACCAGCCACTCTAATTCAAGCGATCTCGTCAAGTCTTGTTTTATCGTTCGCTTCAGTTCTTTGCACGCTCGCAAAGTCATCTGTCACAACGGAAGAGTTATTGGAAGCCGTTACGTCCAAAAGACCTTGAGAACTTTCTATTAAAAGTCTAAATTGAGGAAGAAGGTGTCGCGTCTTAAGCTGAATATAATGTATCGCTGTTATTTATTTAATAATACAATTTAGGGAAATGAAACCGGTTCCGGGCTGGTGAAAGGTTAATTTGTATTTCGTCGTTTCCGCTCACCGCCTTCTAAATTGTATGCACGTAAATATTGTTTAAGGGTATGCTGTAGTGGCGGCCATGTTGGATTTTTTTCCCAAGGGAGCAATGTTAAATTTCAAACCATTTATTTCGTTTATTAGCGAATTTCCATAGGAAAAATGAGCTATTGCCGTGGCCCTTATGGTAAGACCCAAGGTCGGGAGTAGCAAATGAGCACCGATCATGGTCCCCAGTACACGTTTTGGGGTGTCATTGAAATTGATATTTATATTTTATATATATGTATATATGTGTTCGCACTCTAGCGGCCGCATTTTAAGTCCTATTTGGTCCAAATTTGGTACACGTGTTGGTTGTCTATGTCGCTCGGACGACTTCACTAGCCAAAAAAAATGCAACAACCGGAAGTACGTTTCTTGACCGGAAGTAACTATTTTTTTAGATTTTTACTACGAGAATTAATTATTTTAGATTATTTTCTAAAAATATAAAAGTAAGATGTTATTCTGCACATTTTGTTTTTTTACGCGACCTTATAGCTCGCTTGGTTCCCCCAAAATCGACCAATATGTAAAATACCATAAAAGTACCCGGTTCGAAGCCAAGTGGTGCAAACTCGCGAGGCCACTAGGAGGGAACAAATTCTATTAATATATGGCGTACACACAAACAGCTGTTCAACGCCTTCGTGAGTAGACCTATTTCCCAAATTGTTGGTTGAAACCCTAAAACATAGGCATATAAACTTAATTTTGGAAATTTGATCAACTCTCGTCAGCGGTCCAGCTGCGTGGTCGAATTATTATTTATCATAAAATTGTTTGCAAGGTCTCATTTTAAGCACAGTCACAATACACTTTACATTTTTTAAAAATGCTTTTGATTTGTTATGTAATTGACATTTTGTAAGTACAAAGTTTGAAGTTTTATCCTAATAATAATGAAAGATAATAATGAACCGGATCCGAAATTTTAAAAAGAATATTCAGTTTTTTTAAACAGTCAATTACAAAAGATAAACTTATAAAATGGTTTGAAATGAGGCAATGTCAAAGCGTTCAGCTGCAAGAAATTGCACTGTTTCGATAGGGATACAGTGAGAAGCGCTTGATTTTCCGGTTGCTTTCTCGTTTACTGGAGCAGACAGTTAAGCTATGTCAGGGATAGTATATTATATACAGGGTGTAGAAAAAGTCAGGAAACGGTTTAATATTTCGTATATATAGAAAATTTGAAAGTAGATGTGATTGAGGAACATACTCTATGTAAAAATAATATTTTATTAAGATTTCAACAAATCATACACCATCTTGGATCCGCCATTTTGAATGTAACTTTTTTTTAAATTTGAAGGTGGCCATGCGATACACCATTTCGATGTAGAATTCCAAGGGAAAACCAATGGTGACATTTGCACGACCATATCTTTAACCGATTATTAATAGCTTCCGAAAACAACGAAACCGATTTTGCTGTACTTTTTTTTGTATATATTCATTATTCTTCTTTCTGGAATCAGACATAACAGACATAAATAAACTTTCAAACGATATGCCACACAACGATATTTGGTTGAACCACTCGAAATCAATTTTGAAAAAAATCAAAGTGGCCGTAACTCAAAATTTTTAAATGCTCCCAAATATCGTCGTATTCTACGGCCCTGACCAAACTGCAGAAGGTAAACAGTTATTGTAAAAAAAAGATAAGCTGTTATGAAAGTAATTGGTAATTGTTATTTTTTAACATGTAGTAAAAGTGAATAATTTGAAATAAAAATTGTTCTTCCTCCTCGAAAAACCCACTATCCACAAAAACTGTTACATATAGCGCCAAATAGGATGGAGCGCGAAGAGGGGGTGTGCAAGTGTCCTACGCCGGCTCCCACCACATTTCCCCTCTCGCGGCGGAGTACAGTCAGAGCCGCCTGCCCTACCTAATTCATGTCTGCTATGTAGTCGTGTTGATTGTATATCAACACTTTTTGTTAGTGACTGTACTGAAGACTCACACTCGAGTAGGAGAGCGTATGACGTTACAGCGCATGCTCAAGTGACGCTTCACGCTACTTGGCACTATCTGTACTTCTGCTGCTATGGATTGTCGGAGTTTTGCTTTTAAATCTTATGCCAATAACTAAAATTAAGCCATTTTCAAAAATCAACAACGTTATCACTTTAAACTTTCACCATTTTGTGTAGGATGAACCTTTTGATGTCTGATTTGTAGCATTGTGTTCTCCTAAGATAGACCTTTAATTTGAGGTACAACTCGACCTATGATCCTATTTAAGATTTTCCTCCGACTCCCTGAGGGCGCCCCTCTAAGGTAATACAAAAAATATAATTGCTTCAAAAACTGTTTTTTTTTGTAGAGAAACTACGTACCAAGTTTTGTTACGTAATCTTGAATGGCTACAAAAGTATAACGCCGTTCACAGACTTTTGAGACACCCTGTAATTTTCGACAGTGCCAAGCTATTTTGCCCATTCTATATCAAATCAAATATTTTTTATTAATCCACTCTCTTACAACCTCTTACATTACTCAAACACAAATATATAAACGAAGTAAACTAAAACAATCATGAAAAACCTGTATATAAAAAAAATAATTAATGCTTAACCAAAATAGACACTGCTGAGGAGGGATTAACAAATACATAACACACAAAGGAGCCAGTTAATTAACTCCTTGTCCGTGTGCTGGAGCCCAGTTATGGAACCCTGGACGAAACAATGACAATTTCTTTTACTCTACAACCAAAAAAACTAAACACGAACAACTCAGACAAACACGTCAATGCACCTGTACGTACACATGAACATACATAAAATATTTATAATTACACATTATTCAACTACCCTAAATAAGGCCTCAACATAATCATTTGAAAGAGAAAACAACAATTTTTTTAGTTTAGATTTTATTGCCTGTAATGAAAGACCACATTGTATATCGTGCGGCACAACATTATAAAATTTGGGACCTAAAAATAACCATGTTTTCATGAACAAACTGTTATTTGGTTTAGCAGTTCTATAAAGAACGCCATGCCTGGTTTTATATTTATTAGATATAAATTTCAATTCATCTCTATCGTAGCCACATCTTTAAAAAAAATTAACAACAACTTACATATATACAAGTATCTTAAGGGAAGAATATTCAGTCTTGAAAAAAGTGGATAAGAACTTGACCTTCTACCTTGACCACATATTGTACTAATAAATGATTTTTGTCCCTTGTCAATAACATTCAAATGTGATCTATACGTACTACTCCAACAACTAACTCCATATTCTAATTTTGAATGAACAAATGCGTAATATATTTTGACAAGCACTTGACTAAGACAAACAAGTTTAAGATAATGAAACTTTCTCAAAAACATGTACAAATATCTCTTTAGACTCTGAATGTGTCTTTTCCACTGTAAACTTTCATCAACAATAAGGCCTAATAAATATTTAATACTTTTAGACTGAATCAATTTTTCGCAATCACATCTCAAACCACTACAGTTAGATAGGCTATGATGAGATAGTGGTTCATGAAACACAAATGAATCGGATAACGAGAAATTTATACGCATAGTTTTCTTTGTATTAAGAGCTAATTTACTATAGTTAAACCATATCGATATAGAATATAAATCCTCCTGCATAGATCTATGCAATTCCCCAATATCTTTTGCCTTATAGACAAATGCCGTATCATCAGCAAATGCTGTCACTGTGCCATTTAGTTTTCCCGAATACAAGTCATTTATGTAAATCAGAAACAATATAGGACCCAGGACAGAACCCTGTGGAACTCCAACATTAACAAATTTTGCACTTCTTATTGATTCACCAACAGACACAAACTGCGTACTATTACATAAGTCTTAAACCATTCAAGCGCTATTCCCCTAATACCTGCTGTTTCCAATTTTGTCAATAACAAGGAGTGATCCACAGTATCAAAGGCTTTCTTAATATCTATAAGAAGACCAGGTAACTTATTATCTGTTTTACCGTTTAGATTTAAGTGAAGTTTTGAAATAAAATTTTGTAAAGCAACCTTTGTATTGAGACCTTTCCTAAACCCATATCTAGGGCCATTCCATATATCTGTATCACTGGATACGGTACAATGAGGCAGGACGTGCCCGTACAAATTGCACCGTAACAAACTTGAACTATGTCTCTGGCAGCCGACCAGAAAGGGCCCGTCGTGAGACTTGTCCAACATATTATGCGAATGGATTAATTTATACCCGAGATGTGAGCAGTGCAGTGTGCACAAAGTGCGTTTACAGCTGAGCAGTGACAAGCAACTGGTTTCACTCCGCCATGTTTACCGGAGCTGTTGGACAGTTGAACTGGTTAGCCTAATAACATACTTCCTGTTTCTCGGGGGCAGATCCGATGGGATTAAATCTCGAGGTCTATATACAGAGTGCCCCGCAACCGTTCTACCAAACTGTACCTTGTTATTCAGCCGGTCAACACTAGCACACAATTCGATCACGCAGCTGAACCGCTTACATGAGTTTCAACCAACTATTTGAGAAATCGGTCTACTCAGGAAGGCGCTGAATAGCTGCCTGCGTGTACGAAATATATTAGTATAAATCGTTTGTACCTCAGCCTACGCTGCTTCGTTCCGCTCAAAGCTTTGTGAGTTGTAAAATCCCCCACGTGAATTTGAACCAGGTACCTTCGTGGTAATTTACGTTTTGATCGATTTTGGGGGAACCAAGCGAGTTATAAAGTCGTATAAAAAACAATATGTGCAGAAGAAATGCCTATATTTATTTTTGTAGATAAAACGAAAGAAAAAAAAACATTGGGTGTGCTTAAGACCACACGTTGGAAGTGATAACTTCTATGACCGATTTATATTTTCATCGGTATTAATATTAGAGGAGAATAAGGGTCAACAATTTAAACAAGTCAAAAATATTGTCAAAAAATATTATATCATATTTTGAAATTGCATAATTAATTATTCAAATAATTACCAGTAATTACCAGTAAAGACCCCCAATTGACTCCCAAATGTTTTCAAATTTTGTTACCAGTAAAGACCCCCAATTGACTCCCAAATTTTTTCAAATTTTGGGGTATATTCACTTTGACACCATTTTTGAATTTCTCATCAAAACTTAGGATAGGAATGTCTGATAAAGTGAGGGGGTTATTATTAAGGTGAAGGAGCTAGGTGGAAAAAACGCCCATTTACATAATGCACTCTATCTCATGAATGCCAAGTCGTAGAGAAGTGATATAGATATCGTTGGATAGGCAATCATAAGGGCTATAAAATATCGAAAGGAGAAATTTTGTAAACTCCACCTAGTAATGAAAATTTGTATTAAAATTTTCAAATTCATTATAACTCACAGGAAAAATTTTTCCTAGAAAATTGGCATGGTGGGTTGTTTAGAGGATCATTAGATCAACATTTCGTCAGAACATATTAGTCACCTAAAACGCCATCTAATGGGTGAAAAATTGAAATTTTCTAAATTATAATTGAGTCATATTTGTAAATAATCATTTTATGTAAATATTGATTTGAATGATCGCCACTCATAATAAATAATTTGCATATAATTTGTTTGTTATTTCACAAAATATGGTCTTTACTGGCCCGTCGGCGTCCCACTTGTTCAAATAACAAATTATTCTTAACTCCTAAAAATTGTAAGTAATTTAAGTATATTTTCAGTTTTCAGTAAATCTGCAGAACGTTACATTTAATGTATTTTTTCACATTATACATTACACATTTTTATTTCATTTTAAACGTGTATATAATCTAATTATATCAAATTATAAAAAATCTATATGCAAATTGAACTTATTCCAATTGTTTAATTCAAAATAGAGTAAAGTCTTTTGCTTTGACTTTATAAGATTCACCTTTAGCGTTCATTCCGTGTTAAAATCTACCTAGTAACATTTCAAACATAATCATAAAGGCAATTCGCCCGGAAACCGTGCTCTTTCTTACCACTATCGGTTTAAAAAATCCAAATTTATATAAACTTCACGCTATTACAGACTAGGAACGTCTTAACTGGTTACTCAAAGTGCCTTGTAATAGTATCGCTTCTCGGCCTCTTGGCTAAGATCAAAGTGTAGTATCTGTTCTTATCAGCTTAATGTGTGAGTATAGAGGGAATCGTCGAGTGTTCTAACAGTCTTCTGCTTTAAATATTTGATATTGTGTTGGTGCGGTCATCGGGGAACTTTGTTGTGTGCTGCCACCTGCGATTACTCAGAACTACTAGCGCATAGGCTGTTTACGCATCGTAACTTCGAGTATATTGTACATCGGTGAATGTCTTAACGGTTTTTATTTGGCCGTTTGAATATTTTTAGTATCATTTGAATAAATTAACAGTTAATTTGTATGAGTCCAAAATATATCTTAAAATCATCATCTTATTTTTTAATAGTACTAAAATTACTGTTATAAATATTTCGTCACCTCTTTTCACGTGATTTACTCTATACATAGAAAGTGACTCATGTTGTAGATAAGAGTGTTGAATTTTCTTTGTTGGATTCCTTAATACAGAAAGTCGGTAAGTACATTGACAGTTACAATTATATTTATTATTATTTGATGATTTTTCCATAACTTTTCTATACCTTTTTTAATGGAAATTTATAACCTTTGATTACGCATTTTTAAATCTGATAGAAAGGAAATCATATTATTTTTTGAAAAATTTACACTTTTTAAAATAATAACAATTTTTAAAATTGTTAAAGCTTCTACAATTTCTTATAAACTTTAGAAATTTAAAACCTTATTACATTTTTTTTTTAGTCGACATTTAAGACTTTACTCTATTTTGAATTAAACAAATGGAATATGGTAAATTTTCATATTGATTATTTATAATTTGATATAATTAGATTATACACACGCTTAAAATGGAATAAAAATGTGTAATGTATAATGTGAGAACATATATTAAATATAATGTTCTGCAGATTCACCGATAACTGTAAATATACTTAAATTACTTACTTACATTTTAAGAGTTAGGAATGATTGGCTATTTGACGAATAATTGTGCAATTTCAAAATATCATTTGATATTTTTTGACAATATAATGACTTGTGTAATTTGTAAACCCTTATTCTCCTCTAATATTAGTACTGATAAAAATATAAATCGATCATAGAAGTTATCACTTCTAATGTGTGGTATTAAGCACACCCAATTTTTTAAATTTATTTATTCCTACATCAACCCGCGTTAAGAAACTTCGTTCAAAAACAAAAAAGTGACACAGCTTTAAATATGTCTGTAAATTATCTATTTTTTCGTAATGTTTTTTAGTTTTTCAGATATTCAACTGTAAAAAGTTTGAACCGACTCCATTTTGAAACGGCTAACTGCAGCATAATTACAATTTGCACTTTTTCGTAGACCAATGCGATAAACTTTCAAACTGAGTTTCATGAGTTTATCTTCACATGTCATGAGCCTAATAATTGGTTTTCTTTTGGTTTCCGTGAATATAGTAATCACAGAAATCTACATGATTGTTTTACGATTTCTTATATTTCCCGAACAACCAGCCTACACGAAAACTTCCCACTTCACCGTTTTACTGGACTAATAAGGACTGGACTATTTATGCCAAAAATAACCAGTGGCGAAGCGAAGGACACTTTTTATCAAAACAATTGCTGCGGTCCACAAAACAAACACAGACGCGGAACGGTTGACGTATTCCCAGTGTAATTGACGCCAGTACAAAATAAACCAAAATAAACGACAGACTTAACGAAGGCCACTTGCTAAATATACTTGGTCGCAACCAGTATTGTAATTCCAGGTCAGCGAATTCAATGGAAATCACAGTCGGCCGTTCGCTAGATCAGATACATTGATAGAAAAGCGCCGTGTACTCTACATGTTACGCAATGCGTTAGAGCTTTCATTAATAAGCATACAATATCGGAAGAGTCTATTATCAGTTCACAGTTTAGTTGATAGCATGGGCCTTATGGGAGGCTACTTACTACCTGACCTAACTATAAGTGGACAGGTTTCATCTGAGCTGTGGAGTTTAGATGCGCAGTGGGTCTGGGCGTCAGTAAGGTGGTGGGGGAAGCGGCCATCTCTATCTGTTTTGTGTGTTGTTAGGCTAATGTTTCCCCTACAATGTCTCTATCAGTCCCCACGCGGAATCAAACTACAACCATGTACCTCCCCTCACGTGCAGCTGACAGCTCAGATGAAATCTGTCCACTTGTACATCGGCTCCTATTCTCTACCACGTTGAGTTATGAGTATCCTTGTCTTAGTGTTTAATTCAAGATCAAAATTTCTTTATTTCAATAACGTACCTCATGTTTCAGTAAACCCTATTATGAAGCTTCCTAATAACTAGTTTAAATGAGTTTTATAAGGTTGATGTTTTCATGCGGGCTAGTAGAGTGAGATCTCCGTTTCAATAGCATGGACAATGCCTGCCCACGCTGTCAACTAAACTGTGAACGGACAATAGTGTGCGACTATCCAAGCAAACACAGCTGAACCGCTGACGTGAGTTGAGCGAATTTCCAAAATTAAGTTTATAGGCATATATGTTTTAGGGTTTCAACCAAAAATTTGGGAAATAGATCTATTCACGACGGTCAAAATAGCTTCTTCAATACAAAAAGCATTGCGTGCTTCGCACGCCAATTCCCGTATGGGAGTATCTTCAATACACAATGCATTGCGTGCTTCGCACGCCAACCGCACGGCGGAATCCACCGCATGTCTTTGAACCGTGTACTTCTATGGTATTTTACGGTTTGATCGATTTTGGGGGAACCGAGCGAGCTATAAGATCACGTGAAAAAACAAAATGTGCAGAATAACATCCTACATTTATATTTGTAGTAAAAACTGAAAACTAAATTTATTTTCGTAGAAAAATCTCAAAAAATAGTTATTTTCGGTAAAAACGTGCTTCCGGTTGTTGGATTTTTTTTGGTTGACGAACTCGTCCGAGCGACGTAGACAACCAACATGTGTACCAAATTTGAACCGAATCGGACTTAAAATGCGGCCACTAGAGTGCGAACACATTTTTACGTGGATTTGAACCGGATATTTTCATATTATTTTACGTTCAAAACAGCAGGTTTGGATCAAAAGCTTACTCAATTACAGACCTATACTGAACCTACACACGTGTCTTGAAATCATTTACTAGAACAACCAACTTGGCCAATTTAGAACCAGGTAATTATTCTCCACAACCAACAGTTTTTTTTATGATAGGAAATAGTAAATACAAACAAGGAACAATGCTTACTATATTATAATTCAAACACCTATCGCTATTAAAATTATTCAACTTTATTAGCGAATTTCCATTACGGTAAGACCCAAGGTCGGGAGTAGCAAATGAGCACCGATCATGGTCCTCAAAACATGTTTTCTGGTGTCATCAAAAATCATGAGGTGGATTCTACCGTGAGGTTGGCACTTTGTGTGTTGAAGATACTCCTAATACGGGGGTTGGCACTCAATGCATTGTGTATTGAAGATACTCCCAATATGCGGAATTGCGTGGGAACCGTTTTGCAGCTATTCAGCACCGTCTTGAATAGACCTATTTCCCAAATTGTTGGCTGAAACCATAAAACATAGGCCTGTAATCATAATTTTGGAAATTTGCTCAACTCACGTCAGCGGTTCAGCTGCGTTGTCGAATTATTATTTACTAGGCATGTCTTACCAGTTTCAAATACTGCTCTACCGTATCACATTTTGGTCACATTTTATAATTTAAAAATTGTATCTCTTCTATATAAAAATAAAAAAATTTCTTTCGTATTCAACCGTCCTTCCCGTGAAAGTATTACAGTATACAATAATCTATTTGCATGTGCTTTGCCGTGATTCGTCGTGGGGAGTGGTGAGCGAAGCGAACATAGGATAAAATTATAAATTAATAATTTTTCGTTCCGCTTCATTTTCAAAACCTTTTCCATTAACCCGTTGTTTTCGATTGACAGATAAACTGCAGAAATTATTTGTGAAAATCACTAAGTGTGCAATCTGACGATATCTCTCTAAGTTAGGACCGGTACTAATGCATAATACCACGTTACAATTTAGAAGATGAAAGTGATGAAGGAAGTAAAGTATAACTTTCTAGTGCAAACAGACGTAACTGTGGAATATTAGACTGGGTTCTTTAAAGCGGTATAGTTTAGTTCAGGCGGGATGGATGAAAGATTACGGTTTAGCGAGTCTGGATTTGTGAACGTGAACCAATAAGACAAATAATTCGACCACGCAGCTGAACCGCTGACGTGAGTGTAACAAATTTCCAAAATTAACATCTGTAGGCCTATGTTTTCAACCAACAATTTGGAAAATAGGTCTACTGGAGATGGTGCTGAATAGCTGCCTATTTGTACGAAACATATTAGTAGAATTTGTTTGCGCCTGAGCCTACAGCTTCGACTCGCGCGCTCCTTCGTCACACTCGCAGTGGAATAACTCGCTTCGCGAGTTTGCACCTAGACCTTGTGGCCTTGGGTTGTGAGCTCGCTTCGCTCGCAGCGTAAAAACTCGACCGTATGCCTCGGATGAAAAGATGACTCCAAGGTAAAATCCACCGTGTCGCTTTGAACCGGGTACTTTTATGGTATTTTACGTTTTGATCTCGATTTTGGGGAAACCAAGCGAGCTATAAGGTCGCGTAAAAAAAAACAAAATGCGCGGATTAACATCCTGAATTTATATTTTTAGAAAAAACTCTAAGCAAAATTCATTCTCGTAGGAAAAATCTAAAAAATAGTTAATTTCGGTCAAAAAAAGTGCTTCCGGTGTTGGATTTTTTTTGCTAACGAACTCGTCCGAGCGACGTAGACAACCAACATGTACCAAATTTGGACCAAATTGGACGAAAAATGCGGCCGCTAGAGTGTGAACACATATATACAATTTTTAATGACATCCCAAAACGTGTTCTGGGGATCATGATCGATGCTCATTTGCTACTCCCGACCTTGGGTCTTACCATAAGGGCCACTGCAATAGCTCATTTTTCCTATGGAAGTTCGCTAATAATATTACACCAACTCCTATAAAAGCGAGTGTACGAACGTACGAACGTGAGTAACATTTAATATAACGGCTGATTTCACCCAGGATATATTATAGTTTGACGTTATGTTTTCAACTTCAATCATTATAATGTCTTGTGAAGATGATTTTTTAAATATGAGCTAAATAACTAATGTATGCTACAATCTACGTTATAATATTTGCTTTGAGGTTATAAACTATATATAAATTCCAACTTTTTTCATCAATATATTTTGTATACAAATTTAAAGAAAAGATAAATATTCCTTTAGCTTAGGAAACATTCCTACACCTAAACAGCTGATTTCAACCCATCATCTGTAATACACAAACCTAGCATAGATTATACCTTTGGGGTTATGTTTACAACTTTAATAAATATAAGTCATGTAATATTAATAACTTCTAAATTATTTGATCTATCAATTTGAAATAAAAAGCAATTAAAAGATAATATTTTTATCTTTCTTTAAATATATAATAACATTAATAAATACAAAATTTGAACAAATATTCCTACAGTTTTATAATCTTTATAATTGTACACAATTACCAAGTTAGAAATTCCTGTCAGCATAGTTAGGCAGGCCTAGATAAAGTCTGTTGTTTTTAAATACTTTTTTTGTATAAATGATTAGTTTTTATGTGATTTTTCACGAGGTTATTACTAGTATTACATAATTATAACTTCTTGGAAGTTAGTTTAATCTATATCTATTGTATCGGTGTAGCAACCCCATTTCAACCCCTTCCAATTGTGAATATAAATCATCCAGGGATCAAACAAACACAAAAAATTTCATCGAAATTGGTCAAGCAGTTTAGGAGGAGTTCAGTGACATACACACGTACAAAAGAATTATATGTATCTAGGCCTATATATTAAAAGAATTTATGAAAACTTGTGGCAGTCAGTACGGCCATTCTATCCGGCCGATTTCCTTATTTTTTTTTTTAAATTGCAGGTAATCATTCACAGATTTATTATCAAGCATAATCATAATCATTCATCAAGCATTACAATTCATGTATCTTTCGCCTTACAAACGTTATAATCAAACTAGTGGACCCGTACGGCGTTGCCCGTGGTTGTTAGTATTTTCAGTCTTTTTGACGTAATTGTATTCTTTTAAGGTGTTCGTTGAATACCCGTGCGTATCCTACTGTGGTCATGAAAGAAAGGCTACGCTATTTAAGAAAGCACTGAAAATTTTATTCCTGTAAACTACTATCTAACATGAAAAAGCTTTAAATATATCGTTTTAATTTATAGTTTTTACTAATTTTGACTTTCACTTAATTTTATTGACAATGTTGCGAGCACCTACAGCCTAAACGGAAGCTACGTGTACCAAATTTCATTCCAATTCGTTCTTATAGGGATTTTTAGTAACTTTGACCACCCCCCCCAAACCGCCCTAAAATTTCGAATTTCTTTTAACTCTTTCTTCGCGAGGGTTTAAATTAGCTGGGGGTCGTAGAAAAGATATTTGAATCACTTTGTAACATCCGCGTTAATTTAGGATGTAACAAACTGGTTCAAATAGAGTTTTTAATTTTAAATGTATAGGCCTAATTAGTATAAGATATTGTTTAGTATTTAAATATACAATTATATATCAAAATAAAGCTACGAATGTGATATTTTAATGGCATTTAGTTTAATTCAGATTGTTGTTTAGTTTTCAATATAATATGTTTAAACTCGTGTATGTTTATGGTTATGCATGGTGTCAAATAATTTGTTTGTTATTATTATTATTGATAGCGAAAATATGTTTTGAAAAGTATTAAAAAATTCATAGTTATGATATATTTTATATAAACAATATTTTAAACAGCATATCTCTAAGTAGGCCTATATAGATATTTAATAACCAATGTTTGAGTTGAATTATAATTCTGTAAGCATTTTTCGTTGATTTTTCCTTGTGTTTGTTTATAGTTTTTCAATCTAACCTTAAAAAGCTGTTAGTTTTGAAGAGTATTAAAGTGATTAAAAATTTGCTAAGTAATGTTGCTATGGTAATGATTGTAAACAAACATAACGTGTTGCTAAGCTTTTTGTACGAACAGCTGTTTTTGTAAGCTATGGTTTTGAGTTCATACAGTAAAGGCTGTTGAGTTTCTTCCAAATTTGAAACTTTTTCGGGAAACTTTTCAAAATTTTCTTTACGTATAAACCTTCTATGAACTACTGCAAACATGTTAAGACCAAAATTAGCCAAATCGGTCCAGCCGTTCTCGAGTTTTAGCGAGACTAACGAACAGCAATTCATTTTTATATATATAGATAGATGCAAATTTCTGCTGTGTATTCCTTATGGGGGTTTTTTTTGGTTCTTTGTCCACTTTGCGTTCGTATACCGTCCATCCGATTGCTTTGAAATTTTGCATAGTAACACAGGTTAACCCTGGGAAGGTTTTAGGCCATTTATCGAAGTCCCAGGACATTAGGGCTACGCCCCAGTGGCCCTAAAAGTTTCAATGTTAATCTTATGGAAGAAAGATTTCTATTGATTTTATCAGGGGCACAAAAACAGCTGTTCGTATAAAAAACTTAGCAACACATCATGTTTGTTTACTTTCATTACCATAGCAACATTACTTAGAAAATTTGAAGAGTATTACCTTTTTGAGGTTACATTGACAAACTAAAAACAAACACAAACAAAAATCAACGAAAAATGCTAACTATATTTTAATTCAATTCAAACATTGGTTGTTACAAACCTATTATATATAAAACAGCTAATTTGGATCAAAAACTGAACATAATCATTCACAGATATGTCAAGTCTTATATATTATCATCTCATCCGTTCAGCCGCTATTCACCCGAGAAGGAGCTCCGGTATACAATCCTTCAAATTTCCCATGTTAATCTTATGGAGATAATTTTTAATGAGTTTGAGTCAACTGCCAAATAAAACAGCTGATTTATGCTCGGTCACCTATGTACAAACGAGCAAAAGATTAACGAGATTCTTTATCGAATTTTCCACCTGCGAGCGAACCGAAGCAGCCATCCGAGGCCGAAGGCCGAGCCGGGGTTGGGACGCGAAGCGTCCAGGGGCAGAGCCCCTAGTTAAGATATTAATAAAACTATCTTTATAACAACATTTTATTGGGATTTGATATTAAGTTATCATTTGAGGCTGTCCGACCTGCTGGCAACATAATATACTGTTTATTGTAAGAAACCATTTCCCCGAGTTTGTGTTATAATTATAAAATGACTATGCAAATGTTTGCATTTCAAGGCTGTAATATAAAAACAGTTATTAGCATTCCTTCCTAACCTTGCGTTTAAATCTCTTTATGTACACCGTACAGTTAGCGTATTCAATTTACTCGCACTGACATAATACAGGATTTTGTGTTGCATATAGATTGCATTGATGCATTCCATAGGAAAAATGAGTTATTGACTGGGCCCTTATGGTAAGTCTCAAGGTCGGGAGTAGCAAATGAGCACCGATCATGGTCCCCATAACACGTTTTTGCACTCTAGCGGCCGCATTTTAAGTCCTATTTGGTCTAAATTTCGTACAAATGTTGGTTGTCTATGTCGCTAAGACGAGTTCGTTAGCCAAAAAAATCCAAAAACCGGAAGCACGTTTTCTGACCGAAAGTAGCTATTTTCATAAATGTAGGATGTTATTCTGCACATTTTGTTTTTTACACGTTCTTGGTTCTCCCAAAATCGATCAAAACGTGAAATACCATAATACCCCGTGCAAAGCCATGTGGTGGATTCTGCCGTGACGTTGGCGTGCGAAGCACGCAATGCATTGTGTATTGAAAATACTCACAATACGGGAGTTGGCGTGCGAAACACGCAATGCATTGTGTATTGAAAATAATCCCAATACGAGGAATGGCGTGCGAAGCACGCAATGTATTGTGTACTGAAAATACTCCCAACATGAGGAATGGCGTGCGTAGCACGCAATGATTTGTGTATTGAAGATACTCCCAATATGCGGAATGGCGTGCGAAGCATTTTGCAGCTATTCAGCACCGTCGTGACTAGACCTATTTCCCAAATTGTTGGTTGAAACCCTAAAACATAGGCCTATAAACATAATTTTGAAAATTTGCTCAACTTACGTCAGCGGTTCAGCTGCGTGGTCGAATTATTAGCGAATTTCCATAGGAAAAATGAGCTATTGCAGGGGCTCTTATGGTGAGACCCAAGGTCGGGAGTAGCAAATGAGCACCGATCATGGTCCCCAGAACACGTTTTTGGGTGTCATTAAAATTCATATATATATATGTATATATGTTTTCGCACTCTAGCGGCAGCATTTTAAGTCCGATTTGGTTCAAATTTGGTACACATGTTGGTTGTCTACGTCGCTCGGACGAGTTCGTTAGCCAAAAAAATCCAACTACCGGAAGTACTTTTTTTGACCGGAAGTAACTGTTTTTTGAGATTTTAACTACGAGAATGAATTTTTTTGGAGTTTTTTCTACAAATATAAATGTAAGATGTTATTCTGCACATTTTGTTTTTTTACGCGACCTTTTAGCTCGCTTGGTTCCCTCAAAATCGACCAAAACGTAAAATACCATACAAGTACCCGGTTCGAAGCCAAGTGGTGCAAACTCGTGAGGCACTAGGAGGAAACAAATTCTACTAATATAGGCCTATTGCGTGCACACAGACAGCTGTTCAACGCCTTCGTGAATAGACCTATTTCCCAAATTGTTGGTTGAAACCCTAAAACATAGGCCTATAAACTTAATTTTGAAAATTTGCTCAACTTACGTCAGCGGTTCAGCTGCGTGGTCGAATTGTTATTAATAGGCGAGGAAATAAAGCACAAAAAGATCCGAAATCTCCGAAATTTGATGTCATGGACGGATTTTTGCATTCGCTTACGAAAATTATCTGAAAAATGTATCTACTAGTCATTTTATAATTTTTGAAAATTGCATTTGTGCAGTGCAAAATGCATTTTCAGAAGTCACTTAGAAAAACTTCATAACTTGGTTAATAAGACTTGGAATGGACTCAAATTAGGTTCCCGGAGGTTTCGAAGTCGCAGATCTCGAATATGACCTCTAAATCAGTCCATCGCCTACCTGGAGCTCAGGATTGCTGATGAACGTCATCTTCTAGGCCTCTCCTGAAATTTACGCTCAAATGAATTTTTTTGGTTCGCTAGTTCCAAATCTGGCATCGCCGACCACCTCCCAAATACCTTATGCACAGGAATCGGACATTGACGCCATCCCCTGGAGTTTTCATATACTGTAACATTCATACAAACGAACCGAAAATTTTTACGCTGTAAAATAAAAATGTAGGTTAAACATTATTAGCGTTATTATATAAGGTTAAACTCATATTAGAATTAAAAGTTAGCACAGGTGAAATGTTAACAAACACAAATTTTCCATCAAAAACATAGTCGTTAGTATTGCAATTGCAAAAACAAAATAAATAAACGGTACCAGGAACTGGCACATACTTTCTCACAAACATATTTAAATTATTAAACAGATTCACGGTGACTTGTAGGGTGGGGTAGGAGAGGTGATTTTGTATTAAAGATGTTTTCCCATAAAAATCCACAAAATAACGGAAAAACCAACTTTTCTCAAAAACGGCTCAAACGATTTTGATTAAAATTTTACAGTTTATAGTACTTTTAGGTCCCTAACAAACTATAAAATTTTAGTCAAAATCGTTAGAGCCGTTTTTGAGAAAAGTTGATTTTTCCGTTATTTTAATGGTTTTTATGGGAAAATTACCCTTAAAAATAAAAAATCCACAAAAATGAAAAAAACGCCTGGAGATACCGTGAATTAGTACCTCCATACCAAATTTCATCAAAATCGGACGACTGGTTTAGGCTCTAGGTCTGATAACATCCACACAGACACACAGACACACATACAGACACACATACAGACACACATACAGACATCACTCCGAAAACCACTTTTTTAGGTTCAGGGGGGCCCAAAGCGCATATTTCCACCAAAAACTCAAACTCGAAAATTTTGACGAATACAATACTTTCTCCATATACTATGGTATAAGGGGAGAAAGTAAAAATTAGTTAACTTTAAACAAGATAAAAAATTTTAAAAATTACATCACTAATATAAAATAGCTTAAGGAAATAACTCAAATTTGTTTCAGAACTCGATATTAGTTGGCAATAATTCTATTTAAATAAAATTTTTTAGCGAATTTATTTAGAAGAAATGAGTTATGCAGTGACTCTTATGGTGTCACCTAAGGTCGTGAGTAGTAAATGAGCACTGATCATGGTCCGCAGAACACGTTTTCGGGTGTCATTAAAAACTTAATATGTATATTTGTGTTCGCACTCTAACAACCGCAGTTTATGCAATTGGCCGTCCTTAAGGGGGCGCTACCCTGTCCACCATATTGAATCTGATTCCCATAAGAGCAATGCTACAGAATAAGTCATCTTTTTCCGTTCATTCGTGGAATAAATTTAAAAATTTCGTTTCATTTTGAAGTACAGTACTGTCATATGCGGATGTTGATTGCTGAATACATTTTCAAAACTCGTTTTATTGTTTTCATAAGCGTATGATATAAATAGTAAAAAATAGTAAACTTTATTAATTTTTTACTCAGTTGCAAAAAAGAGATATTGCAAAAAACTTTAGCAATCAACCTATTTTACTTTAAGGAAAAAATACAGCTTTCGTTTTTTGACAAAAACAACACAAAAATATGCTTAATAGTGAAGGTATGTTTTGGTTATTTAACATTGAAATTGGTACCCAACTTCGCCGTTTTGAATGTGGGGAGCCGAGCCTTAATGTGTTTCCATGACAACCACATTTGTGAATAAAATGAAATGCACAATCCCATTTAAGATCAGCTGATCTTATTCTCCGTTACTTTTAAGTGTCGCTATTTTTATAATTATTGTTTAATTATCACCCTAGAAACGTACGTTTACCCTGCCAGTTCTGTTTTAATAACACAAATCCAGACAAGCCAACATGGTATTACCTAAACTGCCAGTCTGCTATGTTCTAATTTACACGCCATGTCGTGACGCGCAAATTGCATGGCAATTTAATAAAACGACATAACCTCAAAAGTTGTTTTTACGCCTGACGGAACGGACGAAAGCCGTAAAACGGACGAAATGTCAGCACTTTTATCGCGCGCGAGCGGAGCGTTCGGTTTGTTTGGTTGTGTCGAATTGATACAAACATCTTGATGGGAGAAAGCGCTAGGGTCAAGGTGAGGCGGTTACCTCACAGATGTGACATTCTTGCCAGAAGGTCTTCTCAAAGATTTACGCCTTCGCGCGTTACATAGTTACATCTGTGAACAGCTGAAATATACCCACAGATTGTGACGCGTATGCTGACTATCTGTGTAAGCGATGTTTGTTTGTGATTGCGCATGTCTTGCAGTTTGAACCTTAGTAAACCTTAGTTGAAGGTAAATTGTTTGGGTTCGAACACCGCTCGATCGTGCGTGATGTTTACTTTGACTTCAAACAAATGACGAGAAATTAAAACAAATACATTAATATTGAACTTGCCTACAAGTGGGACGCTTCTTCTGAACAAACTTTTCTTTATTTTCCTAATGACAAACCTGGTTTTTAATTGCGTCTATTTCAATCTGGTTTAAAATTACATTGAAATTTCTACAATTTTCCGTCATCTCAACAAAGATACGAAAAATGACTACACAATTCTTTCCCCCAACCCTCTCCACCTAACCCCAATCACTAAATAATTACAACCGACTTAAAATTTTGTAAAATTCATTATTGCTTTAGCCCCACAGTTATTTTAGAGCTTCGATTCACCAAATTCGACAGCAACATTGCTGGTTGCACCTTTGGAAAACATACATTTTAATGGCCTTGGATCCATAATTGACATTGAACAAAGTTTCACTAACATCAACTGAGGGTTTAATGATGTATTACCGTAAGCAACCTTCGTAAGTAATATCATCCATTACCGTTAAGTACAGCTTTATGAAACCTTCATTGCAATACAGATATCATCATCCTTTATTTGAAGAATATTCATCATCAGCTGGTTTCGCATGTGAGCTGTGCACCAATCATGTTGCAGTAGTTTACTATGCATTAATACGTTTGCCTTTAGACAGGATATTTAAGATCCTAAGTATTTAAGATCTGTTCTTCCTAGTTAAAACTAGTTCTGCCTAAGCCTAAATACATTGTGCTTTCTCACTATACTATAGTATAGAGAAAGTATCCGTTTTGGGACCTTCTGAGTCCAAAAAAGTGGTTTTTACAAAATGTCTGTCTGTATGTATGTCTGTCTATATGCATGTCTGTACCTATGTATACAAAGCTAGAGCGATAACTATTCGATCGATTTCAACCAAATTTGCACCAGACATGTCAAGTGGGCCTGTATAGATGCACGAAAAACGTTTTTGAAAATGTTTGAACCCCCTTTTTGGCAAAAAAAAACCTGCAAAAAATCTGTTATTTAAAAAAAAACGGCTTTAACGATTTTGATAAAATTTTGCTTATTTGTAGCCCTTAATGTAACCTACCATATGCAAAAAACCGCATCTTTCTCAAAATTATCGTTTAGCTAATAATAATAATAATAACTGATTTTTGTGGGTTTTTTGGCCATAAAGGGGGTTGTTTTTCAAAAATTTTCAAAGCCTCTTTTCGTGCATCTATACAGGCCTAGTTGACGTATTTGGTGTAAATTTGTTCCAAATCGATAGAATAGTTTTCTCTCTAGACAATAATAATATTTATTAGTTAATCTCCTACTTCAATAAATCACCTCTCCTACCCCACCTACAATTATGAAGTCACAGTGAATCTGTTTAATAATTTAAATAATATGTTTGTGAGAAAGTATGTGCCAGTTCCTGGTACCGTTTATTATGACTTGTGATACAACAAATTAACACCCTTCACAAAACATGGATTTTTATGGTAATAGCAAATAATTAGCTGAACGTAGTTTTACGTTAAAGCGAGAACCATATCAACCACTTCTTCAGGCATCAACTAAACAAATTAAAGGGAAAGTGCAGTGTGTAATTTAAAGGCAAACATTCTTATTTTTGAAGTGTAAACTTCTATAGGCACATATTAAAAAAAATGTGTGCATAGCAGAGTATATAGTTTTCTTCTTGCTGGGGGTGAATTGGATTTTAAAGTCACGCGTTTCACCCTGCATTTTGTGAAACGCTCCTAAAGTGAAACTCTCTATTCCGTCTGTTTGAAAAAAGTTTTGGTCTTGCCGAGATTCGAACCAGCAGAGTCCATCAACAAAGACTAGCGCTTTAGCCGGTTAGGCCACAATCGCATTACTAGTTTAGTATATTTGAGTTGGGTATACCAGGTGTCTTAAAAGTGCCCCTCCCCTATTATTTTTTTTATAAATGGAAATAGACAGATTTGCTTTGGAGATTGTTAACACGACCAAAAATGGAGTTTTTTGGTGTATCGTTAATTTCAAACCCTCCCGCAGAAATGGGGTATTTTTGGGGGTAAGTCGAAAATTTTAAATGAGAACCCCTATTGAGTGACACCACATTTTAAAGGTCTCGATAAAAGAAGAAGATTGGCGCAAAACGGTTGTCTGTATGTTGACTCTATCTAACATAATGGCCAATCAAAGTTATAATTTTCATTAATAATATGTTACAATGAGTAAAACTTTTAGCACTCATCTCATTTTCACTCAGATTAAGGCCCGTATTTTAAAACAACACTCAAGGGTGAGTGCTCCCTCACATTCACACCTATCTCAAATTTCTGTTTTTAAATCCTCACTCTACAGATTTCTGAGTGTGAGTGTGAGTCCTCACTCAAATAGACAACCATATGATTTCTTACTCAAGAAATTCAATAATTTTGTATTTTAAAACCACACTTGACTATTTAAATTGAGTAAAGTATGAGTGGGCACTCATTTTATTGTTCAATATCTTGAGTGTAGCCTAGAGGTCCCTCAAGTGTCACTCAAAGTAGGCCTACATCAAACAAAAGTTTATCTTTATTGTTTTGATTATTTAAATTTAGTTGTAACATAATATTTAAAGAAAAGTTAACAAATGGCAGTTTTATTAGATGACAATTTTGAAGAATATATTAATTATTTAGAAGAAGAACCTTATGCCCAGATTCGACGAAAAATTGTAACAGACAGGCAAAACCCGTTAAATATATATACAGAACATGAATTTTTCTTAAGGTATAGAATGAAAAAAAATACATTTGCTGAAGTTCTAATGCCAATAATGAAAAACTATTTTAAAAGTCAAGATAATCGAGGATGTCCCATCCCACATATTCATTGTGTTCTAGCAGCTTTAAGATTTTTTGGAACAGGAAGTTTTCAGGTTAGTACGCACTAGCCTACTTTTGCAGGACTTTTATTTTGTTTTAAGTCTTTCTTTTATTTAGGCCTACATTGTATTTCCATATTTTTAGGCCTAACCTTTATTTATTTTCTTAAATAATTAGATTACGTTTCTGAACTAATTTACAATAGGCCTATTTAAATCTTCGTTACATTTGTTAAGCTTTATTGGTAGGTTGGTAGATTTTTTGTTTGATTTTCTCTTAACTTTACCTGATCTCCATGGATCTTAAAAAGTAATATAATTTAATATTTAATAACTTCACTAATCATTTTCTCATTGATAAATCGATTTTTTGAGTCATCAGAAAAACTTAACGCCCATTAAGAATTGATTCGTGGTTACCTTCTAAATTATGTAAAACCTAACCTGTACCACTGTACGGCCATAACTAAAACCAGTCCAGTAAATCTTATTACAACAGTGCAAGATAGTAGGTATAAAATAAATTTTCTTTTATTGATCCTAGGCATACCGATACAATTATTTACTAGAATATAAGCTTAGGCCTAATAGAACTATTTTTTTTAAATATAGGCCTATAATATTCTAAAATTGTTATTCAATTTTACGGGCCACAAACTGAATTTTTATAGGCCTAATTAGTCTTATATAGTATTTTTAAGTACCGCGCTTTTCTGTCTGTGTGAATTTCGGGGTTTAACAATACCTTGGCCTACTAAAATATACTGGAACAACTAAACCAGTGTTTTGGTAGGCCTACCTTACTTTAATACTGATAATAGTTTGTTTTAGTCAGCAAGTAATTAATGTTAATGTATTTGTATCATTGAATATTGAATTATTTTGTCACTGCTAAGTTATATTCTTTTTTCAGTTAATATGTGGTGATCTTAAAGGAATCAGCCAGTCAAAGATATGTACTATAGTCAACACTGTAGCAGAATATTTGTGCCATCGGCTGAGACATTTTGTAGCCCTTCCTCAATCACAAAATGAAATTTTGAAAAACAAAGAAAATTTTTATCAAAAAGTCGGGTTTCCTGGTGTTGTTGATGGAACACATATTCCAATTAAAAGCCCAGGAGGTGATAACGCCGAAGTATTTAGAAATAGAAAAGGCTGGATGTCCATAAATGTACAAATAATAGCAGGACCAAATGAAGAAATTTTAGATATTGTGTGCAGATGGCCGGGCTCTACTCATGACGCCCGAATGTTTGAAAATTCTTCTGCAAAACAAAAGTTTTTAGAAAAACATATCGATGGTTTATTGTTAGGAGATTCTGGGTATCCTCAATCAACCTACTTATTTACACCAGTTCCAAATCCCCAATCAATGCCAGAAAATAATTATAATAAAGCCCACATACTAACAAGGAATGTGGTGGAAAGAACCATTGGGATATGGAAAAGAAAATTTCCGTGCTTAACAAGAAAGCTACAGAATAATTTAAAAAACAGCATTCGAATTATTGTAGCTTCTTCAATATTGTATAACATCTCCCGAAAAGACAGGATAGTAGATGAAGAAAATATTACAGTAAATTATGAAAATGAAGTGCTACAGAATACAGAAGCAGGAGCGAGGGGTGCAATGATTCGAAATGCATTTATTCAACGCCATTTTAATTAAATTATATAGTATTTCATTTTAAATAATACATTTTTTTAATTAATTACCGGTACATTATTTAATTTATTAATTACAAAAACAAACTAAAATAATTACAAAATACATAAATCTATAATTCCTCCATCAAACGTTTTGTTTTTATTTTTTCTTGGATTAGTTGTTCTTCTGCAATAGCTACACGAATTTCAAGTTCCTTTTTTCTTAATTTATGCAGCTCTTCTTCTCTTTCATCTTGGGTTGCCACTCTCTTTAGCCGTACTGCCAGCTCCTTTTCTACAGCTTCAGCTCTTGTACCTAAAAACCCATTCGACTTCTTTTTAAAATTTGTATGCTTGAGTGTGGTCTTTGGGCAAGAAGGGGGCTTCTTATGGATTCAACTTCAACTACGTTTTCTGAAACACAAAGTTATTAAGTTGAAATTTTTTTGTTGTAGACCTATATTTAGAAAATATTTTGATAAAATTTATAACTTTCAAAAATGAGCTTTTTAAACTTTACTAGGCCTATTATAACTTTGAATATTGTAGAGGTGTATACATACTTGGACCATTTTCTGAAGAATCATTTGGTTCAGTAGTATTTGTTGGTGAATCGGCAAGTAGAATTAGACCTACTCCATCCGAATCTAAAGCATCAATAATCTCTATGTCAGTAGATTGGGATATTAGTAATTCTACTGCCGGATCATTGCTCGTCTCAGTGTATGAAGGTGTAATAAATGAACCACCCCCGGTCTTCATTCGCTCCACCTTTTCTTTAGCTAAATCTTTTCTTTTTCGAGATTTAATATTCTCCCAGCATTTTCTTAATTGAGCTGCAGTTCTCTAAAACAACAAAAGAAAAATACAATAGAATAAAAGGCAAAATGTATAAATAGGAAACGGTACATACGTTACCTACCATGTTATAGGCCTACATTATAATATCATAAACTGTACAAATATTAAGACGTAACTTATATCACTGGGACTGGCACATTAGGCTGTAGTAGAACAACCTAGGCCTACGTTGTTCTGTTTTCTCTCAGCGAGTTTATGTTTTACTTTAAAAAATAATAATTTTACTTTGTGTTTACGAATTTTACAATATTAATTAGAAGAGAACATGTTTTGTACCCCAAAAGTGTATGATTTTCGCTTGGCCTAAATTAGACTTAGAACGGTTAAATAAATAATCCAAATAAAACTAAATGTAGCCTACATTTTGTATCTCGTAGCTTTGCCTACAAAACTGAAATATCTTCATTTTTTAGGCCTATATTAAAGTGTTTTTTTTTTATTTGAATTCTTTTATTCTACCCACAAATGCTGTTGTAATAAAATACCTAAATAATATAAAGCGTAGGGCCTTTAAATTACAAAATATTATCAACGAGTATAACAACTAGGCCTATTGCATTTTTATGGTGACCTTTCGAAAATAAATAGACTATTTTAAACTAAAATAAACACTAGCACTGAGGGATTTAACATCAAGTCCATTTATTCAGTAATAAAAAATATTTGTCAAACAATTAAATAATATACTGTATTAACAAATATCTCGTACGCTAAATAAAATTAACACACATTTTGATCTATTTATAACCTCAAACAGTTTGTGTTACAACAAAATGTAATAGGCCTATTCCTTATTAAAATGTCTTCACATATTTTAGCTACAAGATTCGTTTAGTATAAAAAAACTTGGCCTATTGCATCTTACAAATACGGCAAGTTATAAACTATGTTATTTTATAAATACGTACATTTAATTAACTTACCTTGCAATGTCCTTCAATTAAATTAAAGTCATTTTCAATATAATTCCACGCTTTATTTTTTTGAAGAACTGATATACAATCACTTTTTTTATTTTCTACTGCATCTCCATATTTAACCACTAATTGTTTTAAATATATTCTTTCGTCATTTGAAAAAGGAATCCTTTTTTTGTCTTCCATAGTGAAAATAATATAGGTTAGCGACGAATTAAAATTAGTGCTAGCGCGAAAGTAGTTAAAATAAGAAACAATTTATTTGGTATCCATGGTAACAATGACGTTTTGATGACGTATGTTTGAGTCGCCCTTTCACTCACACTCACTAGAGTAAAGATAAATCTCACTTTTAAAAATCGAAATGTGATCTAAGCACCCACTCAAACTCAACTCAGACTCAAATGAGCTGAGTACCCACTCACACTTGAGTGTTGTTTTAAAATACGGGCCTAAGTGCACGAAATGAGAACCATTGACTTCTTGACAAAAATACAGCCTGGACTCAAAGTGTTGCCTAACATTTTCCAACATTTCTGGTGTAATAGGATGACAGGCGTGTTCGATCCTTACTATGTTTAATAACTTAGATTGGGTCATGGAACTCAGACCTAAGAGACGATCTGTTCTGTCCGGCGTAGTTCAGATATTATCGGCAAACGCTGAAATACATTCAATAAACATAAAATGTTGGTTCATCAGTCTA